>BQNB010103281.1:10869-24063 GCA_026074375.1 Tanacetum coccineum | reverse complement strand
CGGTAGCGTGGCTCTTTTTTTTGGGTCTGTTTTTTTAATTTCTGATCCACCCGACCTTTTATTATATAAACGTAACGTGAACAAAACATCTCAAGTGGGGCCACAATACATGTTTGGAGAATGGGGAGAACATGTGAGTGGTGCTTTTTTTATTGGGTTGCTCCAATTTTTTATATGTCCAAAAGGAATACATAATAAATTTTGTAAGCTACTACATGTAAATGAGAGAACTTCAAAAATTATCTATTTAAAATGAGTTTTTTACAGAATTAAGCATCTTATTACTATATATGTCATTAGAGATGTGCAAATGAACAGTGCACATGAACAATGTTCGGACTATACTGTTCATCAATGAACAGTGTAGTCCACATCGGCCCGGCCCTGTGGTTACTGTTCATCGGCAAAAAAAACTTTATAATCCTCCCACCTTTCTTTCGCCAAAAATATGAAAAAAAATTATGGGACGTACTCTCATTTTTAACTATTTACGACTTTCTATCGGCCTGGGCCAAAAAAACGCGCGATTGTCATTTAATATAAGAACAAAAACAAACTATTAAACATGAGACCGAAAAAAAAACAAATAATGCCCACAACAACGCGCTAAAAATTAACGCCCGCAGCAACGCGCGGATAATCTTGCTTGTTATCAATTTTATTAACCAGTAGTATACTAATAAAATAATAATTACGGGCTTCCCCATAACTCAGCCTAACTCACATACACTC
Source organism: Tanacetum coccineum (assembly GCA_026074375.1). NCBI lineage: Eukaryota > Viridiplantae > Streptophyta > Magnoliopsida > Asterales > Asteraceae > Tanacetum > Tanacetum coccineum. The sequence continues at coordinate 23,331 of BQNB010103281.1, read as the reverse complement.
CACTTCACGCGTTTTCCTTCACAATGTTTCCACTCATCTTCTCCATTCACTTTGTGTGAGATGTTCTTCCCCCTTCACTCGCCAACACGTGTTTTATCTTCTCCATACGTGTCTTCCACACACACACAATACCTTCTAGCTTTTTCATCCCTAATCTCACCTCCCACCAAACCTCCACACACACACACACAATACATTCCACGTTCTTCATCCCTAATATCACCTCCTACCACACCTCTTCAATCTCTTTTTTTTACCGTCGGCAGCGTGACATTTAAAGATGGAAGATGGTGTTGGGTTTGTGAATCTCATTTAGGGTATTAATCTAATTTGGGGTTTTTTTGATTTGGTTTATGTAATTATAGTTATAAATTTTTTAATTTTAAGTAGAATTAGGGTTTTTTTTTTATTTTGGCAGGTTCGGTTCTGCAAGATTAAAGATGGAGCAGACCCTTATTACCATTAGCTTATTGGCTTTAGCCAATAAGATCTTATTCATTGCTTATCAGGTATGAATCATTTTTGCATTTATAAAGTTGTTGCAAATGTTGTTTTGATGAGTGAACGGTTGAAAAACTAAGAGGCTTAGGTGTAGTAACGCCGGCAACGGCGTTGGCCGGCGTTACTACACCGCTCGGCGGCGTTGCCCAACGGCGTTGGGTCCGGCGTTGGCCAGCCCACGCACGTTGGGGTGGATTTAAAAAAAAAATCATTTACCCCCCCCCCCCCCCCCAAGAACGGCTATAGACTAGTTTTTAATTCCCCCTTATTTTTAAAAAGTTACCAAACAATGCCCCCAAACACTACTTTTATTAAAAAAAAATTACTAACAAAAAAGCCCCTAACGGCTATTATTTTAAAAAAATATTTCATTTTTAGATACCCCCTCACACAACTCATTAAAAATACTTCAATACGTCTAATATATTCTCTACAAAAAAAACATACATTTACAACAAAAAACACGACAAACTCTGTCACAATGATTCAAAATCGATAACATTTTGATATCGAGAAAATCCGACGCATTCTATTTACAAAACTGTCGAGTAATCACGAATGGCTAATACAACAAGAAGTGTCAACACGATTGACCCGTACACCGAATCTTACCTTGACCGTGAAGATGCCGAAAGACGTCCTACGTGCTATTATTTTGATGACATTGTATGTATCCCTTATACGATTTTCGAGAAGATTTTCGTATGAGCCGTAAACTGTTTCTAAAAACTTTCAATGGCATTCAAGTTACCGGCCATCCTCTCCCCCCACAACATGTTCATTTCTTCAAATCTCGACTCGAAGACGGTCGATTGAGTAGTAGGGCTCTTATGAAGTGCGCCAGCTGCCATAATCACGCCAAAATGCATACGGCAAGCACACCCCGAACGCGTTGATGAATTGTTGCAAATTGATGAGCATACTGCACGAGATGCTCATATTTTTCTTTAATTTTGCATCATAGAATTGTATATGCCGAAGATTTTAAGAAGCCAACCTGAAGAAACGTTGTAAAAAATTCAACAAAAGCATAACAATTTCATAAGATTTGCCAGGAATGCTTGGAAGATTATTGTATGCACATGAAAATAGGAAACATTTATTATGAACGAAAATAAAGTCGTTCCCGATCTTAGTCGAGGGAAAAAAACAAGCATATCACTATCAATGAATCGGGTAGGTCTACTACGATTAATATGCAACGTTAAAAACTGATATCTTATTTGTACATGCATTATACATTTTATTATGTAAAAGTAAACAAAATGTTATAGACATTTGACATTTTATTAGAGCTCTCGGTGTAGTAACGCCGGCAACGGCGTTGGCCGGCATTACTACACCCCACACCGGCGTTGCCCAACGGCGTTGGGCTCGGCGTTGGCCGGCCAACGCGCGTTGGGTGTATTTAAAAAAAAATTCATTCCCCCCCCCCCCCCCCCAAAACGGCTATATAAATGTTTTTTAATTTCCTCTCTTATTTTTAAAAAGTTACAAAACACCCCCTAACGGCTAGTTTTATTTAAAAAAAATTAATAAATTTACAAAACACCCCCTAACGGCTATTTTTAAATAAAAAATTCATTTTGCCCCCCCACACAACTCATTATAAATACTTCGATACCTCTATATTATTTTCTCACAAAAAAAACACACATTTACAAAAAAAAACACATTACACACATTAAGAGACAAATATACGCATATTAGTCTCCAACAAAACCTTATGAACCATATTTGGCGCGAAGTTGAAGAAGCATCGGAAGAAGATTAGTTGCTGGGCGTATTTTTTATTTTTTAATTTCGGAATTTTTTTTTAATGTGTGTTTTTTTTTAGTATTGTAATGTGTATTTGAATTTTATGAATGAAATGATTAGTTTGTTAAAATAATGAAATAATTGTTTAGGGAGTTTTATGAAAATAAAGAAATGAGTGGTGTTATTTGGTGTTATGATTAGAAGAGTGGTGTTAGTGTTGGTGTTATGCTGATGTGGCACTGATGTGGCAGTTAAAATATGATGTTATGATGTTATGACACCTAGGGCTCTTAGTTGCATTATATTGTACATGCGTTAATACGGAGTAATATCTAGTCTAGGATAATAAACTAAATGCTTAAAAAGAGAGATCAAAAAGTGAAAAACTACGAAAGTGTGAGGAGGATGAGTAGTTAGAGAGTAATCAGAGTCTGGCTACAGGGCACAATTACATGGTACTAATTTTACACCTTTTGATTAATTTTTATTTCGAGTTCGCATAATATGAGTACTTGAGAGCATATAGAAGGGGGTGTTTGGGATTGCTTATAATTTATGCGTAAAATTGGTTCGACACGGTATTTAGCATAGGTCAGCGGAGAAGATTATGATGTTTGGGAGCATTTTAAGCATAGGTCAGTGGAGGAGATTAGGAGATTATCAGGAAAAAAATGCAATCAGGAAATACTGTTTTGATTTTTTATATGATCAGAAAAAATGGCTTTTTAGTAAATTTTAGTCTAATTGCGTGATATGATGACAAAAAGTTTTGTTTAAAGATACGTATAAAAGTAAGTAATCACGTACGCCGCTTAAAATATCCATATTAAATAATTGCTTTGAGATTTCCAAGAAAAAATAAGAAAAATCCCTTATGTGTGGGCGAATTCATGAACCTGCATCTTTAACCCTAAATCGATTTGCTTGAATACTACCATCATCAAATCTATCTTGCTAGGGCCCTAATCTTGTTGATGATCCTCGTGATTATCCTCGATTGAAGTTTCCTACAAGTGGACGATTTTTTGATCTATAGGTTTAAGTATTCGATTTTTAGGTTTTTTTTCAGAATTCGTTTGCATATTTAGTTTTGTGTTGATTGGTGGTGCGTATAATTTAATATCTATGTTTATTGGCTAGTTGAATGTAAGGAATAAGGATTTGTCGTGTAGCGCTGGAACCCTAATTAGGGTTTCGACAGTTTTGGCCTATTTGTTGTGAAATTTTTTAGGGGTTTTTCGGTATGGCAACAGGATATGATATTGGCTGGAGATGTCGCGTCACTAAAAATAAGAATATAGATGGGAAGGTATATCAAGAAGGGAAGCTAAGACAGGCATGCGCATTAATAACACGTATCTGATGCAGTTACATTAAATGCTCTTCTTGATATCGCGCATGGAGGATAATAAGTATTGCCCTAAGTGACGAAGTGGGAGGTTACTAATGTATCAACGACTGAAATAAGAGGATAACGCTACTAACGAATCACAACCCTTCCATGCTGCTCAGTGTTTAAAACTAAGAACCCTAAAGTGGTTAGGGTTACAAAGATGGCTAATGAAGAAGTTGTTGTTGGTGCGAATGTGGCTATCCCGTTAGCTGCAGTGGAAGATGTGAGCAAAAGGTTCATAAAATACATTGTAATGAGGTATGTAAGAGGGAAGCGTCTTGCTGGTTCTGTAGTGGAAAACTAATGTTAAGAAAGCATGGTCCAAAATTGTGGATCCTTGAACGAGTTACGATGCTAAGATGAGTTTTTTTTCTTCTTCAGTTTGCTACACGTGAAGGTATGGAGAGAGTGTTGGAATGTGGCCCGTGGTTAATTTGTCTAGTTCCAATTATTCTAAATGTGTGGACACCAAACACATGGCTTAAGAAGGATACGATTACTAATGCACCAATATGCGTGAAAATCCATGAAGTGCCTATTGTGGCATACTCTGAGGTTGGTCTAAGTTTAATTTCCTCTCAATTGGGTGTTCCTATTATGATGGATGCATACACGAGTACAATGTGCCAAAAATCTTAGGGTAGAGCTTCTTATGCACGGATTTTAATTGAAGTGTCATCTCTTGTTGAGTTGAAAGATTCGCTTGTTGTGGCTATTCCTTTCCCTGACGGATCTGGTCACTCTCTTGAGAAAGTGGAGGTAGAATATGAATGGCAACCGCCAAGGTGTGGAACCTGTCTGATTTTTGACCATAAAGATGATAAGTGCCCTAAACGTGTTACCGAAGCTGTTGGTTCAAAAGAGGTTCCTGCTCATGAAGCTGACGAGGAGGGATTTATACAGGTTACGCGTAAGAATGGAAAAGGTAAGCAAAATGGAAAGGCAAGGCAGATTGCAGGTATTAAATTATCGAAACCTAAACCTAATATTATCTATCGTGTTGTCAAAGACCTTAATATTGGTGAAGGTACTTCAAATGATAAACCAGAAACAAGCACTAAGTCAACTAATGCTTCTAATCCAGTTCAGAACAAGGTGAATAGTAATTGGGTGGAACAGGTGGATTTACTTTCTATTAGGAATTCATTTGAAACTTTAATGGATAATGATAAAGTTTTAGATGAAAATTTGGATATGGATGTTTCTACACCTTTTAACACTGATCCTTTAAATGATGATGAAGAAGAGGTGGAGGAATTCTATGCGGAACCTGATCCTAGAACTCTGAAAACCAAGGTTAACGATAAGGGGGCAAGCACTCCCGTTGACATGGATGATAATGTATAGCCTTGCTTCTTGGAATATAAGGGGTATGAACCAATCCCCTAAACAAACGGAGGTTCGGCAGGTTATGTTGGAAAATAATTTATGTCTTTGTGCTATTTTAGAATCTCATGTTGCTAATTCTAATCTTCAAAGTTTGTGTTCCAAAGTGTTTAAACAATGGAGTTGGACGTCAAATGGTTTAGCATGTACAAAAGGGTCTCGGATCATACTTGGATGGAATCCGGATATTGTAAAGGTTTCTGTTATTACGTTCGATGATCAAGTTCTCCATACGTGTGTGTACTTTAAAGATGATAAAAAGGAGCTATTTTGCTCTTTTGTTTATGCGCATAATAACTATATCAAACGGCGTAGTTTATGGCAGAATTTGTCCGTGCATAATGCCTATATTAGTGATAGGCCATGGTGTGTCCTTGGAGATTTTAATGTCTCTCTTTCTGCTGATGAAAAGTCCAAGGGTACTTCTTATATTGATGCAGGTATGCGTGACTTCCAAGAGTGTGTAAATGACATTGAGATGTCTGATATTAATAGTTCTGGGCTGAAGTATACGTGGACTCAAAAACCGGAAGGTATGATGGTATTTTAAAAAAGATTGATAGAGTTATGGCAAATTTGAAGTTCTATGAGCTGTTTGTGGGTGCTTGTGCGTACTTTCAGCCTTATAGAATTTTGGATCATTCTCCTGATGTGCTTAAAGTTCCTATGAGTTCAAATAGGAAGCATCAACCTTTTAAATTTTATAATGTCTTAACTCACCATTCCAGGTTTAGAGAGATTGTTGCTACTGGTTGGAATGTTTCTACTATTACAGCTTTGGATTACAAAAGTGTCCAGCCTTAAAAACTCTTTAAAAAACCACTCTAAACTTATGTACTAGCAAGGTAATTTCATGATAAAGTCAAGTGTTACGGCTGAGCTTGATGAGGCCCAAAAGGCGCTGGATTTGGACCCTAATAACCTTGAGCTTAGAGAAGACGCAGTTGCATGCCTTCTTGCGTTTAACGATGCTTGTTGACGGAAGAACATTTTTTAAGTCAAAAGGCGAAAGTGGAATGGCTTAAACTTGGTGACGCTAATTCTGCATATTTTTATAAAGTTGTTAAAGGTCAAGCTTCCAGAAACCGTATAGACTGTGTCACTACTTCAGAGGGTGTATGTCTCGATGGTGATCAGGTTCCGTTGATTTTTATTGATCATTATACTTCTTTTCTTGGACAACCTGGTATTACTACTGATTTGGATACGAATGGCTTGTTCTCAAACAAGCTTTCTGATGAGGAAGCTCTTCATATGATTCGTGATATTTCTAATCAGGAGGTTCGTGATACTATGTTTTCTATTGGTGATAATAAGGCTCCCGGTCCTGATGGTTATTCTAGTGCTTTTTTCAAAGAGTCGTGGGAGATTGTAAGGACTGACATCACTAAAGCAGTTAAGGAGGTTTTTATCAACAGTGCTCTTCTTAAGGAGCTTAACCATACTACTATTGCTCTAATTCCGAAGGTTAGTTCTCCGATGAAGGTCACTGATTATAGACCTATTTCGTGCTGTAACGTCTTATTTAAATGTATAAGTCGTATCTTGATAATAAACCATGAAGAACTGTCAGTCAACATTTGGTAAGCTTAAACCAATCTGCTTTTGTCCCGGGGAGACGCATCTCGGACAATATCCTTTTGACTCAGGAGCTTATGCATAATTATCACTTGGATAGGGGTGTTCCTCGTTGTGCTTTCAAAGTAATATCCAAAAGGCCCTATATACGTTATTAGAAATTTTGTGAGAATGTGGTTGATTAATATTTGGCTTTCATTCTCTGTATGATTGGTTGATTCTGAAGTGTGTTTTACTACTACTTCACTTTTCAATAGTATTAACGGGAGCCTACATGGCTATTTTAAAGGAAAACGGGGTTTGCGCCAGGGTGATCTGATGTCTCCATATTTGTTTACTCTTGTGATGGAAGTCCTTACTTTAATGCTTCATCGTAAGGTTTCGGTCTCAAATAGCTTCACATACCATATGTATTGTTCTAATTTAAACATTATTAATCTATGCTTTGCGGATGATCTTTTTCTTTTTGCCCATGGTGATGTGAACTCGGCTCGTGTGCTTATGAAATCCTTGGATGAGTTTAAATGTGTGTCGGGTCTTAATCCGAGTCTCCCAAAAAGTATGGCCTATTTTTGTAATGTTCTAAATCATACAAAGATCGAGATTCTCAACATCCTTCCTTTTGAGAGGTGAAAGCTCTTGTCAAGTATATAGTGTGCCCCTTTTCCTTCTAGGTTGTGTACCGAGATTGTGCGGAGTTAATGGAGAGAATTAAAGCACGGGTTCGGGATTGGAAGAATAAATTTCTATCATTCGCGGGTAGAACGCAGCTCATAAGGTCCGTGTTAAGTTCTATGCATGTTTATTGGGCCTCGGTTTTTATTCTTCCGGTTAATCTTATGCATGAATTGGAACAAGTTATGCGTGGTTTTCTCATTGTGTCCAAGGGTAAGATGAAAAAGGGAAAAGGCCTAAGGATGGCTTGGATGTGTGTGTTTACCTATGAAGGAAGGTGGTCTTGGTATCCGTCGTTTGGAAATGTTCAATGTTGCTCTCATTTCTTCACATATTTGGAGCATTATTACGGATAAAGAATCGCTTTTGGGTTAAATGGATACATCATATAAACTTAAGAGCGTTCTTTAATGGGACTTCTTTTCCGAGGTACTATGTATTAGGGGTGGAAAAATTTTTTGTAAAATTCTAACTGGAAAAACCTTTTATTTGAGGTCAACGGATTGGAAATGGAAGCGGAAAGCCCTAAAAGGCAAAAATCATTCTGCTTGGTACGACAATTGTCTCCTCTTGGTCAACTTCCAATGTTAATCTCTAATCGTGATATATATAGTAGTCGGATTTAAATTAGATATGCGAGGTTTCTGATATTAATAAAGGATGGGTTGTGGGCTTGCCAACGGATAGGTTGATTAAATATCTTATGTGATTAGTGTAATATGAATGCACCTGAGCTTACGGGTTCAGATGAAATACATTGTTCCTCCCGTAATCAAGTATATGGATGTGGTTTTCTGTTGCAACGATATGGGACTGTAATCGACCAAGAAATGCTGGAAGAGAATTGGTTCATATCGTGTGGTTTTCGCAAAGGAATACCTCGCATGCATCACACCTTTGGTTATGTTAATAGGAAGCTTGAATAACTCAAGATTTGCTTAGGCATGGAATGTGAACAGAAGTTCGGGTACACTATGTATAATTGCCCGTTGTGTGAAGGTAAACCGGATTCACACAATCATCTTTTCTTTGGTTGCAGGTTTTCTTCGCTAGTGTGGGATCATTTGAAACATTTTATGTGCATCCCTACAATCCCTTTGGACCTGACTGCCATTGTGGATTTTTTAATCCCATTGGCGAAATCTCGTTTGATAAGAAGTGTTGTGTGTAAACTTGTGTTCGCTGCTTCTTGCTACTTTATATGGCAGGAAAGAAATCAAAGGTTATTCATGAAGACTAAAATAACTCATGACCAGATTATCATATTGATTATTTCAAACGTTCGCCTAAAGCTCATGACTTGTTATTTTAAGAAGACGGTGAATGTTCGAAAGATCCTTTAGATTTGGAAGTTGCCAGAGTCGCATATTTGATAGTCTTCTCTGTCTTGATGTTTAGATTGCATAGTATGTTTTTTAGATTTGGTTTCATTGATCTATGTACGTTAAAGTCGTATTTTCCGATTGGAGCCATTGTTAGTGTAGTTCTAAAGTTGCTCGGGGCATGTCCTGAGCAAGTTTAGTGTGGAGGTCTAATCTTTCTCCGTAAACATATGTCTTGAGTCTTTTAATTATATCATTTAGATTGTTGTTTTTTAAATAATGATTGCATGTTTCTAGCTTCTAACTTTCTTTCAAAAGTGTCATACTTTAGAATAACAAAACCTATAAATGCGTGTCTAGTTCCCCGCTAATGTTTTGCTATATGTATATGTGCACCGGTCTACTAACTTTGTTTTGTAGCACAACAATATCTTGATTCCTTGATGCCTCAAACAAGGGGGAGCATACACCGAGGGGGAGCACTTGTAAGAGTTTTGCTCATTTAAATTGCATCGAACTTCTTGAGCATCGATGGTAATTTATTTGAACCATGGATCCGTTAGAGTCAATATACAAGGAATGTAATTATTATGGGGATACAATAAGCAAGGGGGAGCTAGGAGCTATGTGGTTTAATAGCATGGATTTAGTTTAACCATGATGATAGAAGACTTCACTAGGATGATGCAAGCTCACCTTTATAGGAAGATAGGATTGGGGATTGTCAAATACGATGAAGGGTTTATTCATACTCCAAATACTTCACCTCCTCTACTTTAAAATCACCCTAAACCTTAAGTCATCCTATCATACCTTCAACCTATATATTTGAAGTACCTACTTTCTTTTCATGCCTTCTTCTCATCTATTACGACATCTTCTAAATTATCCAAGAAACATAAAATCACCTCAACCGTATTTCTCATGTTGTCTTCTCATTCTTCCAACCAATATACTTGGATCACCTACCTTTTTCTCATTCCTTCAACCTATACACTTAAAGTATCTACCTTATTCTCTTGCCTACCTCTAATCTCTTATGACCTTTTCTAAACTATCCAAGAAACGCACAATCACCTTCACTTTTATTTCTCATATCTTCTCCTCATACCTCAAACCTATATACTCGGAGCACCTACCTTCTTCTCATTCCTCCCGGAGCACGTACCCTCTTATCATGTCTTCTTCTCAAACCTCCAACGTATATGCTCCAACCATTATCTACATAATATCTTTTTGCTTCGACAAAAGGGGGAGAAGGAAGTGTAAACGAGTAACTTTTAAACTTTACTATGTGTTATAGTTTACATAGTTTGTCATCATCAAAAAGGGGGAGATTGTTAGTGCAAATATTACGATATTTAATCTATACGATCTCTTTATGTTTTGGTAATGACAAACATGTGACTTGTAATACGTAACGTAAAGTGCGCAAGTTACTCGTAATCACAAATCATCAATGCATACATGCATCAACATCTCTAGACGTCTCAAGTATGCATCAAGACGGACATTGGTTTACACCCGACGTAAATCACATAAGGTATGTACAAACAAGCATTAAACTTGTAGGATGATCAAAGAAATAAGTTTTTGTCTTAAACTTTACATTTTTATAAATGTAACAAAATAACTTTTTCAAAACTTAATTAGACAAATTATTTTTGAATTATAAAGAAATGTTTTATGTTGTAATTATTTCAAAATTCAAAATCTGGTTCTTTTCCCCCCAAAACATGTTACACTTTTACCAGACAAGTTTGTCACCACAAAAAGACAAAAACAGGAGCGTCTGTCGGGGCGGTCCCTTAAATAGGCCGGCGGCCCCCTTAAATACCGGCGGCCCCCTAATATATCTGGGACCGCCGTTTCCTGACAGGCTGTTTTTCAGCTCCTATAAATAGTGGGTCACCTCCAACTATTTTCATAACCCTTTTGCACGATTTTCTTTCAGTTCTTTCTCTCTCTAGATCTCACTAAATCTCTCTAAATCTTTGATCATTTAACTTGTTTAATCTTGTTTAAATGTGATCCAATCTTCTACTCTTTCCTTCTTCCCTCAAGTGCAAGAGAAGAACTTCGGTCATCTTCAAGATCCGAAGTTATGTAGTCTAGTTAGTCCATTTGTAACATTTGTTACATATAGATCGAGTCCATGTCTTCCAATCTTTAGTAGTGTGTAGATCCAAATGATGTATATATTTGGATGGGTTGATTGTGGGTTGGTTAGTATTTTAGGCCTTAAAATACATTGGTGAAGTGGTAGATTGGTTCTAGCTAAGATTAGGACTCGACATCTAGCTTAGTGTCGGAAAATAATGTAAGCGACGCGGTTTATGTGTTTAGGCCATAAAACACAAGGTTTGTTATGTTGGGCCATAAAACATAACGGGTTTGGTTGTACCCGAAGAAGGACTCGACATCTAGCTTAGTGTCGGAAAATAATGTAAGCATTGGTATAAGGTTTTCTCCGCCGAAAGGGAGCTTGTTGATTAGTGAAGTAACTCTCGAGTTGGATACTCGAGGAGTGGAGTAGGGCGAAGAGGAGCTTCGTGACCGAACCACTATAAATCATCGTGTCGGTTTGCATTTTCTTTTACCTTTCTCTTTACTTATGTCTTTACATTTATCGCTTTACTTTTACACTTGCATTGTGCTTATGATTGTGTGAATTGTTGTGTTAGTCATGGTTGTGTAGCTCTTTGTAGTAAACATTGTGAGTGTGGATATATTGGTAGAATATGCGCTAGTAATTGTAAATCCATTATCGACACTTCTCATATTGCGTCAAACTTGATTGGTGATTTGATACAAATGATCTAGTCCGAAAAACCTCTTCTGGAGGCGGTCCCTTTAAATAGGGCGGCCCCCTTGATCTACTAGGCGGCCTCCATATATTTATGGGACTGCCGGCAGAGAGTGATATAATCTTTGATCTTATTTTTTTTTTAACATATTCACCCCCCCCCCCTCTACGGTTTCCACAGATTTTTCCCGAAATCGAATTACATATCATATGTGATTTAACACTTATATCGAAGTTCGAACTCTAAACATCCGTATTAAAATTGGTATAAGTATTTGTCTATAAATCAAAAATATTTCCCGTTTTTTAAAATGGAAAACATACATTCTTTGCTTTCAACTATATATCACACACACACACTGCTTATGAATTATAGATTATAATAGTTCATTTATGAAATATCTAAGTGAAAAAATCACAGTTTAGTAAAAAATCACATGTGATTGAGATCAGGAGTGAGAAAATCACATATGATTTTATTAAAATATTCATATTAGTGTTTAATCATATGTGATTTCTCATTCATGATTAAATGGAGATAGAAGATGAGAATCGATCCATTGGTATCTTGATAAAGTTTAGTATCAAAGGATCTTAAATCATTCAATTATCTCTTTTATTTTAAAATCACATGTTCATATTAATATGTGACACATTATTTTGTAAACAATCTTTTATAAAATTTGTTTGGATGAAGCAAAATACAGTAAGTTCTTGTTACCATATACCAAATTGTAAATACAAATAAAAATGTGTTATTGCTACAGTTTTGTGTAAAGATGAGACCTAGGGTGACGATTTCGACACGATACGATAAACGACATGAACTCGACACGAAGTTAAACATGTTCGGGTTGAGGGTAAATAGGTTTGGGTAAAAAACAAGTCAACACGTCTAACCTGTTTAATAAACGGGTCGTGTTTGGGTTGAGTATGTATTAAAAAAGGTCAACCCGTGAACCCGTTTAAGCATATAAGCCTCTAAAAATAAAATATATAACTAGTTTTTTTTATGTTGGATGTGTACTAAATGTATTTTGTTA
>BQNB010103280.1:0-20554 GCA_026074375.1 Tanacetum coccineum | reverse complement strand
ATTTGGTATTTTAAGTCCGTTTTTGGTTATTTTAGCTTGTTTTTAAAGGTAAAAGGTATGTGTAATTAAGCACATACCAAGCTATAAGCTAAAAATACATTTAAACTGAAAATTAAAAGCTAGGCTAGGTGCTTTGTGTGTGAGAGGTGTAGGCTATTTATAGCTTGCTGGTGAAGATTCTAGGCCTTTGAGTGCTTCCCACGCCTCTTCTAATCTCACCCCTTGAATTCCTTCAATCATTGGGGTTTCATTTGTGGCCGTTTGATCACTTGCTAGTCACACGGATTGTCAAGCTGGCAATCCTTTGATGTGACAACTTGTGTTACTTGTGTGAGTGATTGTAGAGTAAAAATCCATCATTCTTGTGCTTCTTGCCATCGTCACGTATGATTCTTGCTTGAGTTAACCAATGAGAGTACTTGTTTTTACAAATCTAACCCTGCCATCATGAAGTAGACCACTTGAATTGTCTTAATCACCCCTTAATTTACGTTTGCCCCTTGTTTTTTACTGTGGGTGAATAGGGGGAGAAGGTGAATAGTGTTTTTAACTTGGCGCCCTTTTTTTATAACTGGAAAACGGGTAAAAGGGGTAGAGTTTGGGTTAATTGCAAAACTGGCCCCTCTCTTTGTTTAATAAAAGTCATAGTGTTAAATGACTTTTATTTTTGGCCACTTGAGTCCCTGGAGTTATATAAAAGGGTAATGGGCTTTTAGGATTTGGGCTTTTAGATCCGGGTAGGGTATTTAAGGGGTTTAAGGCCTATTTAAGGTTTAGGGACTATTTGTGTAACTTTTTGGAACTTGGGGGACTTAAATGAAAACATTAGGAATTTTTGTCTTCTAGTGAGTTTGACTGTGTTGACCGATAGTTGACTGAGAGTTGACTAGGGTTGACTTTTTGACTTTGGCTTCCGGCTCTTGCACGCTCTTCCGTTCTCATGTCCGTGTTTTCCCGTTTTTGATGGGTTTCTTGTGATTTTTGATATATCCGTACATGCACACACAAAACATAAAAACAAGTATATTTTTGCCATTTTAAGTTTGTTTTTGGTTTAATTGGGCTATTTTAGGTATACACAGATATGTGTAATTTTACACCTATCAAAATTCCCCAAACTAAACGATTGCGTGTCCTCACGCAATATTACATGCCTTATAACCAAATATCTCGAAACTTCCCCAAACTAAACCTTTGAAAAGTAGCAAAGATTTTTGTTGAGAAAGCTAAGAGATCACAAGTTATAAAACACCCGAATTCCCATTTTCAAAGCTTTTTTTTCTCTTTTTATGATTTTTCTTAATATATCCCTAACTACAACTTATTCGTGTTGACATAATGTATTGTTTTCATCACCTTATTGGTAACTTTAAGGATCATAGAACAAAAAGCACTTGAAAAGTGTCTAAAAGATAACTTCATCATTCCCGATTTTTCACTTTTCCCATGTTACGCTTAAAAATAAGATCACTGCTAATTACAAACTAAGATGCTAAGACTACCTATAATTACAACTTGTGAATTTGAATAAGGAGATGGAAAAGTACTATAAAGATAGGAAGGAGCTATTTGATGCAACAAAAGACCTAGAACAGGATGAGGATGTGGATTGTGAAATTCAAACAGTTGATGAATTTGGCAAGAGGAATGCAAAGAATGAGGGAGATGGGGGTATCTTTATTTAGGATACTCTATGTATTAATCTCATTTTTAGGAATAGTTAGGAAGTATAGTATAGAATTAGGTTGTGTGTTGTGTGTGATAAAAATAGATAGAGTTTTAGTGAGGTAAAAGAATTGAGAGATGGTGGGAGTCAAAAAAACAAAAAAGAGAGTTATGTGGGATAAAAATAGACAGAGTGTTTGGGAGAATAAAAGAAATAAGAGAAGTGGCGAGAAGAAAAACAAAAAGAGAGAATGTGAATATAAAAATAGACAGAGTGTTTGATTGAGTAAAAGAATTGAGAGAAGAAGGGATAATAAAAATAGAAAGAGAGTCTGTGAGTATAAAAATAGATAGAGTGTTTGGGTGAGTAAAAGAATTGAGAGAAGAAGGGAGAATAAAAATAGAAAGAGAGTTTGTGTGTATAAAAATAGACAGAGTGTTTGGGTGAGGAAAAGAATTGAGAGAAATAGTAAGCCAAAAACAGAAAGAGAGGATTTTGAATAATATGGATCTCAAAATGGCTATTTGGAATATTAGGGGTATGAGTATCTCTGATAAGCAAAAGGAAGTCAGGAACATTATTAAAGAAGAGAATTTGCAGATGTGTGGTGTTATAGAAACTCTTGTAAAGTACCATAATATCATTAGTATATGTAAGAAAGTCTTTGGCAAATGGGAATTTATTAGCAATGGAGAGGATAATAGTAGAGGTTGCAGAATTATGGTAGGCTGGAATTCAAATAGGCTAAATGTTTGGGTTATTGTCAAATCTAAACAATGTATATTCATGCTAGTTGAGACAGTATGCAAGAAGGTTAGGCTTTTCTGTACTATGGTAATAATATCAGTAATTCAAAATGGAAAGAAGAAACTATGGAGGAGAATTAGTGTTCAAAAGAGTATTACTAATGGGGAGCCTTGGGTTATAATGGGGGATTTCAATGTGACTTTAAAAGTTGAGGAACATTCTAATGGTAGTTCAGCCCCTAATAGTGAAATGAATGAATTTGCTCAATGTGTCAGAGAAATTGAAGTGGGTGATATTCTTAGCTTTGGGTTTCATTTTACATGGACTAAGAGCAGGGGTAATTCTAAGT
Organism: Tanacetum coccineum; assembly: GCA_026074375.1. Lineage (NCBI taxonomy): Eukaryota > Viridiplantae > Streptophyta > Magnoliopsida > Asterales > Asteraceae > Tanacetum > Tanacetum coccineum. The sequence continues at coordinate 17,792 of BQNB010103280.1, read as the reverse complement.
GCAAAACTCTTAAGAAACTTGATAGAATTATAATTAATGAAGCCTTTGTGGATAAATTTCATAATTCTAGTGGAATATTCTTACCATATATGATTTCTGATCACATCCTCACAACTGTTCTAAAAGTACAAATTCGTGCATGGAACAAAGAGAAAGGCATTCAGGTTCTCTAACTTTGTCATGGATAAGAAAGAGTTTATCCCTATTGTCAAGAAAGCCTGGGAAGTTGATATTGAAGGGCATATGATGTATAGGGTAGTGAAAAATATGAAGCTTTTGAAGCTTAGTCTGAACAAATTAAGTTGGGTAAATGGAAACATTTTTGAAAGAGTGAAAAAGTTAAGAGAATGTTTGAAAGAAATACAAATTGAAGTTGATAAGAATCCCCATGAGAGTGAAATTAAGCTAAAAGTCGCAAAGATTCATGTAGTGAGAATTATATGCCTATGAGGTCTGAAAAAAACTTGATTGATGTAGACGAAGGCCAAAATTGAATGTTTATGAAGAGATGGGAGAAAAGAAATACAGAATTCTTCCATAAGATCATCAAAGGCAGAATGCACAAAGGTAGAATAGTGTCTATTTGTAATGAAAATGGGGAGAGGTTTGAGAATGATAAAATAGCATAGCAGTTTGTACAACATTTTCAAGAGTTTCTTGGTAAGAAAGATGTTGTTACTGATTTTCCTACTGAGAAAATTGATTTTCCAAATAAGTTGAGTAGAGAGGAGGAGGCTATGATGTGTAGAGGAGTCATTGAAGTAGAAATGAAGAATGCAATGTTTGAAATTGAGGACTCTAAAGCTCCAGGTCCAGATGGATTTACTGCTAGATTTTATAAGTCAGCATGGAGTATTATTGGCAAGGACATATGCAAAGCAATTCAAGAATTCTTTACAACTGGGAAGTTACTTGGTGAGGTAAATGCTACCTTTATTTCTTTAGTTCCTAAAGTTTAAAATCCAGATAAAGTTTCTGAGTTCAGACCTATAGCATGTAGTAATGTGATGTACAAATGTATTAGCAAGATCATTACTAATAGGTTGAAAGGGGTTCTTGGAAAACTGGTACATGAAAGCCAAAGTGCTTTTATTGCTGGTAGACAGATCATTGATAATATTTTACTGACACAGGAGTTGTTTAAAGGTTATAATAGGAAACCAAATATTAAGAAAGTTGCTTTTAAGATTGACCTTCAAAAAGCATATGATACTATAAGCCGGAGTTTCCTTAAAACAGTTTTGGAGCAATTTGGATTCCCTAACAGGATGGTTGATTGGATCATGGTTTGTGTTAGCACTACTAAGTTTTCTATCAACATAAATGGGGAAAGAGAAGGTTATTTCTGTGATGGTAGAGGTATGAGACAAAGAGATCCTATGTCTCCTTACCTCTTTACACTTGTAATGGAAGTTTTCAATATCATAATAAGGAAGAATATCAGTGAAGCTAAGGAGTTTAAATATCATCAAGGATGTAAAAAAGCTGGGAATTACTCATCTATGTTTTGCAGATGATCTCTTAGTTTTCTATCATAGAGATATTAAATCAGTGAATGTTATTAAGGAGATTAGAGGAATTTAGTAGGTATTCTGGGTTGCAAGCCAATATGAGTAAAAGTACTGTGTTCTTTGGAGGTATGACAAAGGCAGAACAAAACATTATCCTTGACATAATTCCTTTTGGTGTTAGAAGACTCCCAGTGAAATATCTAGGAGTATCATTAATTACCAAAAAGATTACTGCAAATGACTGTAAGCCATTAGTTGAGAAAGTGAAGTATAGGATTTTAGATTGGAGGAACAAAGCATTGTCATACTCAGGAAGGTTGCAACTAATAGCCTCTGTCTTAAGTGCAATGAAAATTTATTGGGATTCTGTCTTTCTACTCCCTAAGAATGTGATTTATGAAATCAATAATCTGCTTAAAGGATTTCTGTGGTGTCAAGGGTAACTCACAAAGGGAAAGGCTAAAATCTCATGGAAAAGTATTTGTAAGCCTAAGGAGCAAGGAGGCTTAGGGATAAAGAATCTGCAAGTATGGAATAAAATTTGACTTGATGTTAAACAATGTGGAAGGGATTGGCTAAAAAAGGATACTCCTAAGAGGTTAAGTGGGTAAATACTGAGAACCTTAAAGGTAAAAGTATATGGGAGATCACAGCAAAAACCAATAGTAGTGCAGGATAGAAAGAAATGTTGAAATTAAGGGACAAAATTAGAAAACATGTTTTATGGAAAACTAGAAATGGTCTGTACATTAATGCTTGGTATGATAACTGGAGTCCTTCAGGTCCATTATGTGATATAGTTACTAGCAGGGAGATTTATGATGTTGGTCTGAGCATAGAGCCTAATATTGCTGATTTGGTAATAAAGTATGAAGGAAATTGGCTTGAAGGATGGAATTGTGAGTACCCTGTTTTGAACCAGTATGTTTTGCCTATTATTCATAAAGGAAAAGAGGATGAAGCAATTTGGGTAGATAAACATGGAAATGAGAACTTGTTCAGTGTCAAAATGGTTTGGAATGATCTTATTGATGAAGAGACAAAAGTTGATTGGTATAGTATTGTGTGGTTTAATAAAAACATTCCTAGACATGCTTTTATCCTATGGATGGCTATCCAAAACAGGTTAAATACTCAGGAAAGGATTGCTGTTTGGAATCTAGATGATGATATGAAGTGTGTCTTCTCCAAAAAGTGTATGGATTCAATCAAGCATTTGTTCTTTACATGTGATTTTACTCTAAAAGTATGGAAAGAGGTACAGAAATTGTTGAGTGTGAATATGTCTTTTAACTGGATTGCTATTGTGGAAGAATTAAAGAAATTACCAAACAATCAAAATATTTGGAGTATAGTTAGAAAACTAGTGTTTGGTGCAGCAGTATACTATATATGGCAAGAAAGGAACAATAGACTTTTTAGAAAGGAGGAATGAGATGGAAAGACTTTGTCTCAATGCATGAAGGAAGTGGTGCAGTTAAAGATAGCTGGGTTTGCAATCAAAGATTCAAGAGCAGTTAGAGAAGTGGAAGCGAGATGGAATATAACGATTCAAAGGAGGAATAGAATAGTTTGATTGTATGTCATTGAGTTTTAGAATTCTAGTCTGTGAATGGTTGTTCGTGTAATGCTTGAGGCATGTCTCATTGCATTAACTGGTTGTTTGTCTATTAGCTTGCTGAAGTAATAAAATTCTCATTTTCAAAAAAAAAAAAGATAAAAAAAAATAAAACTACTCCAGATAACAATGATCATGAAAAAACGTGGTAGAAAATATCAAAGATACTACTGAACGTGTTCAATCTCTCTCAAATAAACTCAATGACCGTTGTTCGAACTGTAGATTTTCATCACAAACGAATTAATTGAACTCTCAACGTCCTCAAAAAGTAAGGTAGGTGGATCTATTTTAGATCTAATGGATGAATTGGTTACTGTTGGCCAAACCATGGGTTACAATATGGCAGGTTGTGAAAAAAACATTCAGGAAATAATTAATTCACAAGGAGACTTTGATGTTGTTAAATGAATTTTCTGTCTCTCAATATTCAAGGCCTTGGAAATGAGGCTAAATAAACGTGAGATTGGATTAAAGGAATTTATGTCAGAATCATAGAATTAATATTTGCCTCTAATCAAGAAACAAAAGCGGAGAGTATTTAATTTACTCACCCTTAAGGATTTGTAGGGAAATCAGATGTTTGACCATGTTGTAGGATCTTTCAGTCGGTTGTTCAGGAGGTATCTTATGTATGTGAAATCCTAACATTTCTTAAATAAGCAAGTTTCCTATTGTGATTATTTTGTTGCTTTGATGGGCACTTGGACTCCAACCTCTTCTAAGCTTCTTATTATATCCGTTTACGCTCCTCTATAGTTTTGAAATGAAAGGCGGATTTTATGGGATTATCTTCGTACGAATATTGATAGAGTGGGAAAGAGATACCAGTGATTAAGGGGTAATTTAACGAGTTCGTTCAGAAACATGAAAGGTTTGTTTCTAAGTCTTAATAGAAAGGTGGCTATTGCTTTTAAACAATTTATTACTTTTAGCATTTTAATTTATCTTCTCCCCTAGCAGGTTATTGCATTTACATGGGCTCACAAGTTCGGCTTCCAAAAAGATATGAGTAAATAGACCGTTATCTAATTTTCAGAAGTTGTTTTAGGATTTATTTCCACATCTTTCAGCTCTATGATTGTATCGACACATTCTGATCACACGTCTTATCCTTATAGCGAGAAACAAATTAAGGATTATTGGTCTCTCCATTTTCGTTTTTTTCCCATTCCTTGGTTTGCCCATGTAGGGTTCAATTCTTTTGTGGAAACTACCTGAAGTCATTAATCTGTTGAGCCAAAGGTTTTGTAATTCGGTTGAAGAAAAAGTTGCAAGCCTCATCAAGATTGTATATCAAGCCTGGTCGAAAGAAGCAAACAAAAGTCAAATGACAGGAAATCAACATTCAACAAAATCCTCTCTCAAAGTTGATAACTTATTGATCAAGGAAATAGTAATGATGAGATTTCTTATCAAAAGAATCCACCATCCTTAATGATCTTCAGGAGCTTAATAATAGGAACGCCATGGAGATTTCTCAAAAAGCCAAAATCCGATGGTCCATTGAAGGTGATGAAAACTCCAAATATTTCCATGGTATTATGAATAAAAAGAGATCCCAACTTCGCGAAAAAAAATGGCATTTCGTGGGACTCTTGCTAATGGGGGAAAATGATTTCGGGAACCATCACAAAGTCCAAAAATTGAATTTTTAACACCATTCAAGAAGCAATTTTCGCATATCCAAGGCTCCAAGTATCTTGCTTTGACCTTCACTTTTTCCAACTCGCCTATCTTCAGAACAGTTTCCAAGATTAGAGGCTTCTGTTACTTATGAAGAGGTCATAAATGGTTGTTTTGGATTGTGGCACCAACAAATCACCTGGGCTAGATGGATTTATCCTTAGAATTTTTTACCGTAAGTATTGACAACAATTGGTATGATGAAGTTGTTTCAAGCTGTCAGATGATTTTATTTGTTTGTGAATTGGCACTTCCCTAGAAGGATGCAACTCTTCTGTTATAGAGCCATTATCCCAAGATCCAAGATGGTCAAATTTATGAAAGACTTTCGTCATATAGGTCTTATTTGTAACGGGATTTACAAAAATCATAGCAAAAATTTGGCCAAGGCAAGATTATTCTAGTTCTTTTACTGCCTAATCTCATAACGTTTTGTTCAAATCAAGGCTTTTGTTGTCTAATCATCAAATTCTTGATGGGACCTTTCATTCTTAATGAGCTTCTATCTTGGTGAAAATTTTAAAAAAAGCTAAATAGATGATTTTAAGGTGGACTTTGAAAAGGCTTTTGATTCTGTGATATGGAATACTACTTAGATGAACCTCCAACTTCGGTTTTGTTTTGGCTTAAATGAGTAATTTGGATCAGGTATTGTCTTAAAAGACGCAATGGGATGCGGTTCTACGTTAACGGTAAAGCCCTACTTTGTAGTTCCAGTTCATAAAGGCCAGGTAAATCAAGTTGTAGCGGGTCGAGCGGCGAGGCTGCTCCTTTTTTAAGTCTGGGGGTGGATCAGTTCATTTCGATGTATGGGAAACTCTGTTCACCGTCAACTGGTTCAAGATAGTCTTAAGAACGCTTGGTTACTATAGAAAAAGGGTAACGTCGTCCTAAACGACTCTTCCACAAGTCTCGTCATGTTGAGTTTATGTGCATGGGATGGGATCACGAATTGTCCTTTACATTCTGGGTGAGATGTGATAACAACACTAGACATTGAAACTTTATTGAGTTGTTATTCTGAGGTGTTTCACACTTAGCATTTCAGGCCTTGAAAATTACATCTATCACAAAAGTCAAAATTGAATGAGAGATTGGTAGTATAGACTATCAAATGATGTAGGCAGACGATTGCAGCCAGTCTATCTACAGTGGATAAATCTTACCGCTTGTAACTCTTCAAAGTACGTCTTCTTATTGTTGGCTGCTCTATTTAACTGCTCCTTTAATTATCTTGGCGTGAAGTTGGAAAGCAACATGTCCAGAATTAACTCGTGGGACGGATGTTATCCTCAAAGGTTTCTTCGAGATTGTCCAATGGAAGCTTAACTCCTTACTTATAGGCGGCGCGCCATACCTTTTAAAGTCGGTTCTTACACCTCGATTCCGCTTTATCATATGTCTATATTCAAGGTTCCAATTGGCGTGTTAAATCATTTGGAATCTATTCGTCGGAATTTCTTTTATGGAGTTGATGGTTCTGATAGGAAGCTTGCTTGGATTGGCTGGAATATGGTTCTAACCTCAAAAAAGAATGGTGGTCTTGGTGTCTCTAGTTTTTTTGCACATAATCGCGCTCTCCTTTTCAAGTGGGTTTGGAGATTTCTAACTGATGGTTCGTCTTTGTGGACTCGTTTTATTAAAGCCATCTTTGGTAACAAAGGAGCTTTAGATACTCATAAGTTGATTCCTAGAAGATCTCCATGGCAAGACGTAATTCTTGCTATTCATTCGCTTCAAAGTAAAGGTATAAATCTTATGGATTTCATTCAAAAAAAAGTTGGCAACGGTGAGAATACTTCTTTTTGGGATGATTCTTGGTTAGGAGAGGTTGCGTTGAAGGTTCTTTATAAAAGGTTATATGCTTTAGAGATGTGTAAATCTATTAGTGTGGCCGAGAAAATGGGTCATCCCTCTTTGTCTCATTCTTTTCGTAGGATGCCAAGAGGTGGTGTGGAGCAGGAAAATTATGGTTTACTTTGCTCGAAAGTTGCTGATCTTGTGCTCCCAAATATATCAGATAGATGGTGTTGGTCTTTAGAAGGCTCACAAGAGTTTTCGGTTAAATCCTCTCGCATCTTAATTGATAATACAATCTTGCCGAAAGCTGAAGTTCCAACTAGATGGCTTAGAGTCGTTCCCATCAAGGTAAATGTTCATGCTTGGAGGGTTTGCTTGGATAAATTACCTACTAGAGCTAATCTTTCGCTTAGAGGAATGGATATTTCATCAATTGCTTGTCCCCTTTGTAATTCGGCTGTGGAATCCACTTCCCATATTTTTTTAGCTTGTCCCTTGGCTCGCCAAGTTTGGAGAAATTTTTTGATTTGGTGGGAACTTGAAGATGTTGCTTTTAACTCCTATAACGAGTGGCTCATCTGGATTGTCAATATTCGTTTACATAAGCAATTGAAGGTGTTCCTTGAAGGTATTTGTTACGTGATGTGGTGGTTAATTTGGCGCTTCAGAAATCAACTGCTCTTTGGGAATTCTCAACCAAGGCGTGCTCTCTTATTCGATGATGTAGTTCAATTTTCTTATACGTGGTGCTCTAGTCGTTCTAAGTGTAATGTTAATTGGGTCACTTGGTTACAAAACCCTAATTTTGTTATCTTGTAATATTTTCTAGCTTCTTGCTAGTGTTTTTAATAAAAATCTACTGTTAAAAAAAATGCCAGAACTTATATGAGACAACTTTAGAAGCTTTAGTTAAATAAATATGTGTGTATATGTGACATATTGGTTTAAAACATCGGACCGGATCGAAAACCGATTTAGTTTAAAACACGGGTCGAAGACCGGATCGAAATGCTCCGTTCATGTCTGGGTCGGTCCGATCTTGTCTAACAAAGCATAATGACCGGTTTTATGTAAGATCAAAATCGGACTAGATCAGACCGAAGACCGAATATGAAAATAGTGATGAACCGAAAACCGAACCAAAATATGTTTGATTTGATCCGCGATCTATTATGCTCAACACTAATACGAAAGAGAAGCACATAATTCACTAACCAACTCGGTAATGGGTTGTGGGCACCGAATGAAACATGGCTCGAAATGAACAAAAACGACCCATCATCATCTCGTAAATTTATTCACAAAGTCTAGATATCGACAAAACGAATTTGTCACTTTAATCAACATGTCGTAACAAACTCTTTTTCAAATTATATAAAAATAAAAAGTTATATAAAAGTTTAAGAAAAGAATCAAAATTATAGCTTTCTCTTTCTTACTTTTTGAATAATGACAGTTTTACCCCAAGTAAGTAATTTATAACTTTTTTAAAGTTTGTAATTATAACTTCAAGTGAGGGTAATATAGTAAACTCGCTCTAAATTTCTTACATATTTTTAGAAATGGACAATCTGAAAAGGAAACAAGAACTATAATTATGAGACGGAGGTAAATGTCAACTAAAGTAGCATTGTATCAAACAACCTAAAAAGCATTCGATGATGAGGCGTAGGTCATACTAGCATGTAGCTGAATTTGATACGTACCAACCACAAGAGAGTGTCAAAATTTGGTACTACAATCAATCAATCTATGAATTTGGTAAAATGGCAGCTCAACTGCCAACAGACTCATCCACATAGGCTAACCGTTATTTCGATCTTCTAGATAAAACACAAACCTTAGTCGATCTCCATACGAAGATTTTTCTTCTTGGTCGTTACAATTTGCGTGTATGGCATATGATCAATCTGATGTTTTTACGAGTATATATCTGTATTTCAGAGGCGAGGGATTTTTTAGTAAGCGCTCGCTCTAGCAAGGCGTGCGAGTTAAACAGAAAAACTTAGAACTAATGGAGACAACTTTTCTAGCTGTTCCTTTAAGATTTGGTTAAGTAGATTACTACTACTTTACAGATTTTACATTAAATCTCATTGTTAGTTTATTAATTTTTGTTAGCAAAAAATGACAAACGGGCTTTAACTTATCCATTGTAAGCCCACCATGTTTGGGCTTTATGACTCGAATAAAATTGCATTTACGCAAAATGAATGAAAAACTGAAGAACTTCTGAAATTCTAAATTTTAAGAAATTTTAATTTTTGAGGATTTAAAATTTCGAAATTTAAAATATATTTGCATGTTTTGGTTGACAGAAAATTATAGTATTTTAAAATTTGTTTATATATTTATTTTTGTATTTTTTCAGAGGTGACGGATAGAGGTGTTAAAAAAACCCAGCCCTGAACCCGATTAAGTCTATTCGGGTCGGGTTACTCGGGTTAAAAGTTATATTCGAGTTATTCAGGTCAATCGAGTAACCTGCATAATAAAAGGGTCGGGTATGGAGTTAAAATCTTTTTGCTAACTCAGGTTCGGGCCGACCCGATTGACCGAGTAAAGATTTTTTATTTTTTTATAAATTTTCTATTTAAACAAGTATACCAAATAGGCAATTTTATTACGTTTTACTCATATTCGGGTTGACTCTAACCCGAATGGACCCAAACCTGGCTAAGCCGAATTCAAATAGGGTCGGGTTCGTGTATGTAATTTTTTGCTTTGACCTGACTCGAATTGACCCGAACCCGACCAACTCGACCCTACTTACATCCCAAACAAGAAAAGATACAACAAAACAATAAGAAAAAAAGTAAAAATAGTATTTTGATTTGATTTGGTCATTTATAAGAAAAATGTTTTCAAGTAAATTTAATTTTCTCACTTTTTGAAGGCATTTTAATTCTTTTCATTTTAACAGTTTATGAAATTTTAATTTGCTTCATTTGATATACCAAACACAATATTTAAAGAAATTAAAATGCAAATGCCATGAATTCTTTCCAATTTACCCGAACAAAACGTTAAGGTATCGGAGGTTTGTGCAAGAGCTGCCCTCGAATTGGACTCTATTTAATTAAAATGGGTCACAATTTTGTTAATCTTACATATAAATACGTATAATATTAAATATATATATGAGTCATACAATGCAAGTAGCTCAAAAAGCTGTAAAATTCACGAGTATTTCAAAAAATGATACAAAAATAATATACAATGAGATATGCGGGAATTGATTATCAAGTTGGAACTATCAATAATGCGGGAATTGTTCAAGACAGTAGCATGATTCATCCACAGAAGGCAGAGGCAGGGTTGTCTTCTTTTCGGCTTGGAGGGTAGTTTTGTTGTTTCAGCTTGATATGTAATTTCTTCATTGTAGTTCGTGATTTTTCTTTTGCCTGTTTACGTGCTCTTTGTAAATGTGATTATGCTACAGGGTTGAGTCAATCATCGATTGTAGTGACAATTTCCAATCAATGTATGCGGAACCAGGTTCAGTTGTCTCCTTTTGATCAGTCGTAATGTGGATGTTAAAAATGCATCGGTGGAGAATGCCATATATGAAGGTTTGTGGTGTTTTTGGTGTTTTGCATTGCTACGATTTATAACAACAGTTTCTTAGCTGTCTTTAATTACTTTTGTTCAGAAACTGTTGCGGAACTGCCTGGATCTTCATTAAGTAGTGGGAAGCGTAAAAGGTCGACCCGATATAGCCAGATGGGGTCCCAAATGACATTGCCATGTATTTTCAATGGATTTGTTGAGATGGAATTGGTTAAAGTTTAGTTAGTGCTACTCGTACGTGTAGACTTAGCTCGAGTGCTAAAGAGCCGAGTTAGTGTTATTTTACATGTATATGCTTTGTGTATATGAGTTGAGATTTCGAAAACCGTTACGAAACATTAATCTAAAAAGGACGCCTAGTGATTATGCAAATAACACAAGCTAATTTGAGAAGTAGAAATTGAAAAATACCCTCCCTCCTCAGCATTTTTTTTCCTGTTTAATCCTTTAACTTTTGATCTTTTAGTCATATCATTATAAAGATTATACACATAAAACAAAGCAAATTTTTTCATAAAACTATATCATTTACGTATAAAACAATATCATAATAAAGATTATACATCACATAAGAAAACAAAACATGTTGATTTGAATAGAGAGTGGTGAAAGATGACACTTCTTGGTCCTTTCAATGCATTGCCATAGGAGGCAATGATGGGTATGATTGAGGATGAGTGTTTCCAATAGTGATGCATGTTTCCTCTTATTTCTTGAACCATAAAGTGAGGTAAAGTTGCTATGTTTGGTATAAGGAATAAGGTCTCACGAAATGTAGCTAGTTTTGGAAGAGCCCCTCTCTGCATTATGAATGGAGCTATGTCCTGCATGATGATGCCTACTGTAAGGCAGCTTAGATCATTGTGGGTGATGGTTGAATGATCTTTGTGTGTCTTGTTTTAGGAAATGTAGTCATGAGGCCATGGTTATTTTGGTGAATAAATGGTGAACTAGATCAAATGAATTTCTCTGATTTGATGTATGGGATTCTATCAGAGATCTGTTGCTGATGTGTCCGAGGAATAGACTACATGTCAGATATTTTATATTTCTGATATGTTTTGCAATGTCTTAAATTGTATTGCACTAGTGAGCATTGTTGTTTGTATGAAGTTATAGGCTTGTCTATACCATTCTTATTTGTTGTAATCTTTTCATAATTAATACAAGTTCACCTTTCACCAAAAAAAAAGAAAAGAAAACTAAGCACACCCTTCAACTTTTTCATGTTGCTATTCGTTTCGTTCAGGTTTCTCTCGCCCTTCTCCTCTTTTCTTTGTGTCTTCACTGGCTCGTCTTTGATAGCTTGTTCATGGTATCACGATACTTTGCAACCTTCCCCCTCAATCCATTTTCTATAAGATTGAACTTAAGACGCACCCCTTTGTGATCAGTACTCACGTGGAGCATATCAATAATGGGCAAGAGTTTACGATGCTTGATACCGTGTTCAATATCATCTACTGCCTTTACTTCTCCTTGGCCGTAACTGTTTTTACCATTATCAAGCATCATAAACTGGAAAACGACGACCATGTTCAAGGATCGGGTACGTTTCGAGTCGGGATTAGGGTTTGTGTTAGAATGTAACTTTTTAGAGGTATTATATATATATATATATTAGTAATGTTTTATGTCAAAGATAAGCAGTTTTTGTGTTGTAACAATTTATGTGTTTGGGGCCTCTTTATATGGCAATAGACGATGTGTATCAACGAATTAAGCTGACTGACGATGACAAAAAAATATAGCGTGACTAGTTTAGATTCATTTAACGTTCTCACCGAAGGGTTCTTGAATCTTGTCAACCAAACACGGAGATATCGATTTAACCGTCATTGTTAAAGATAAGATGGAGTGCTAGCACGACATTACCCATTCTTAAAAACATGTTGACCGCTTTGTTTGAGAAAAAAGGACTCAATTTTTTATAGTTTTTTTAAAGAAGGAGATTTAATTTACCTATATCCTAAAACCCATCACGGATGGAGACAAAATAAGGCAGATTGGGCTGATTTTTTGTTGGACTATTGATTGTATTTGTTGCTTGGCCCTCCAATTCAACCCATCACATAGAAGACAAAATAAGGCAAAAATCGATTGAGTAACAGTGAGCCAAAACAGGTTAAAAACAATTTGTTAAAAAAATATTTACACAAAAGCCCCTCAAGTTTTTATTATCTACGACTTTTTTATATAACAAACTTTATTTATCAAATATCTAACAAACACATAACGATATTTAGATGAAAAATATTCTGACATAAAGGCCTCCAGATTACGAACAATACGAGCCCAATATTAATATGTTTCAGACATGCGTTTCATTTTATAAAAAATGTTAAAATCTACTATTTACTTTTTTATATAACCAACTTTATTTATTAAATAACTAACAAATATTTTTTTACTGAAAAATATACTGACATAAAGGCGTGTGGATTACGAATAAACGAGCCCAATATTAATATACTTCATACGTGCGGACGATATTATAAAATAATATTAAATTTTTGTACATGGTTTTAGAAATGAAAAAAAACCTTCATAACACACACTTAACCTACATGATAATTTAAAAAAATACCTTAAAGTTTGTTTAAAAAAATTCAATAAAAGCACGAATTGAGTACAAATCATTTACCAATACTCGATGATTCAACTATTAATTATCTTCGAAAAGCAAATAAAAATTACCCCACCGCAATGCGTGGGGAACATTCTTTCTCGTTATCTACAAAACATAGAAAATGCTTTCAATTGACATCGCTTTTTATTTTGTAGGAAAAGGGGAGGTTTTGGGTAACAAGAAAAACAAAGAAACATAAAAAAAAGTATGTTTTGTAGTGTGTCTTGTTAAGTGAGGAAATGCAAATTTTATATTTTGTTGAAAATTTGATTAAAAATAATTGATTTGAACGTAATTTCATTTTCTTTGTTTTTTACAAAACGTTTTATAAGAAACAAGTGTGTTTTCTTTCAACTTAACACACCACCTTTTCTATTATTGATTTTCTATAAAACCTCATTCAAACCAACAAAAAGTAGATTTTGTTCAGTAATTGTATTAATGTATAATACAATGATACAAAATCTTTCTACATTTTAGTAGCAGTATGTTTGTGAGTATAAATTGAAAAGTAGAGAAATAGAGAGGGTAAAATTGAGAGAAAAGAAGGGAGAAGATTTTTTTTTTGTAGTGTTAACACTTAAAACTTTGATGTGATCTTTATAATCCTTATAAAGATTCTAATTATATAGTGAATTTTCTCTTTGAAATAACATTTAGAACTTTTGAAAACGATTCTATCATATTTTAGATTTTTCATCAATATCTCACTAGAGTTTTTTTTATAAAAGAGTAACAAATTTTAACCTCAATTAAGGGGGTGTTTGGCTAAGCTTATATGATGGGCTTATGAGCTTATTGGTTTATATATGTCATATAAGCCCAAACTAAGTGTTTGGCTAAGCTTATATGAGTGGGCTTATGAGCTTATATAAGAGAGTTTTGATAAGCCACAAAAGTGTGGCTTTTTTAAGTGGGTTGGGCTTATATAACATGTTACATTATGAATTACAAATTTACCCTCAATTATACTTAATCTAACATTAATATTTTTCAACTCATGTCTCTTATAGTCATTTACCACTTTAAAATAAACCAAACATTTAAAGTTATAAACTTACCAAATATAAGTTAATCCAAACACTCAATGTGAGCTTATAAGCTTTTTTTTTGAACGGCAACTTTATTAAAAAAAAACTAGCAAGAAGCTAGAAAGATATTACAAAGAAATAAGATAGGGGTTTTTTAACCAATACTCCCAAGAAAAAACCCTATTACATCTACTAGAACACCATAAAAAGGACCAAGAAACAATGTCATCAAAAATCGTCGAACGATTAGGAGGCGAAGCGTCAAAGACCAACTGATTTCGAAGCCTCCAAATCCGCCACCAAGCAACATAAAAAACACCTTCTAAAATAGACTTGAGACGGGAAGAAAGTCGAAAGGATAAGAACCAAGCATCCCAATCCGAGAAAGAACAAATCTCCTGCCAATCCAAATCCCACCAACGACAAATTTTACGAAGAACAACCCGAGCCACGATATATAAGCCATAAGCCGCTTATATAACATAAGCCTAAGCCTAACTCATAAGCTTAGCCAAACACCCCTGAAGTAACACGCTATTAATATTATCAAAAATGGTATTCAATTTTCAAAATCCGTTCAAAATTGATAAATTTTATTATTGCATGAAATTTGAAGTTGATTACTATTTTTGATAATTTTGATAATGTGTTACCTTAATTGAGAATTAGCCTAAAGTTCGTTACATTTTCATGAAAAGTGCTAATCATATACAATATTAATAATTTAGACGTTCTATTTAAAAAAAACATATTTCTATTACTTTATAAAGTAGTTAAGATATACAAAATAAGAAAGATTTAAAATAAATAACATTTGCTCGCCACAAAAATAATTACCGGGTATCCGTCGTCGCATTGAGATACCAAACACAATATTTGAAGAAATAAATATACTTTAATTCTCTCCATTTTAGCAACTTATGGAATTTTAATTTACTTTATTTGAAACACTAAACACAATATATGAAGAAAATAAATATGCAAATGTCATGAATTCACTCCAATTTACCCGAACCAAACGCACCCATAAAGTCTCGGAAGTTTGTGCAAGAGGTGCCCTCGAAGTGGAACTCTATTTAAAATGGGTTACATTTTTGTTAGTCTTACATATAAATACGTATAATATACATATGAGTTATACAATTAAAGTTTATATGCAATTTTTATAATTTATAAATGTAATGACTTTTTTATGTTATTACTCATTCCAAAATATAAAAAAAAATTATAATAAGAGACTGAAATAAATGTAGTTAGATATTTGTAGATAAAGTAGTTTATCTTCTAGAATATGGTTCGACATGGAATCACAATAACCATTAGTTCCCTTTAATTTATTATTGTATATTCTTTTTCACTAGAAACCAAATAAATATATTCATTTCGTTTTCTAGCTCAATATCACAATCAGAGCTATTGTCAATGTTAGATACGTATAGAAATTGGTTAAGCATAGTTTACATCAAGATATTAATTAGTGAATATCAAATAACTTCCACAAGTGTGGGTTAAAATTTCTTAGTTGTTAACGTCATTAATTAAATATAATATATAATAGCTTTATTTTTTGACTTATAATCAACCAAAGTTAAGGGTGAGCTTCGGGTCAAACTTGGGCTGGATAGATAAAAATCAGACTGGACCGAGGCCGAATTAGCCTAAAACCACGGATAGAGGACCGGACCGAATGTGTTCAGTTCGGTCCGAAAAGGCAAAATGGTTGGTTGTATGTAAGACCGAACCAGACCGATGATCGAACATGAGGTAAAATGTAGACCGGGGACCGGACCGAAATAGATTCAGTCCGGTTCGATCTGTCCGATTCGGGCCGGTTTCTCAGTTCGATCAGATCCACGATCACGCCAAACCTCGTTGAGCTAAATCCAACTTACTATTAACCTACTCTATATTAGTTTGAACTTTGAAGTATTAGACATTATGAGTCTTAGTTTCACCTAAACTAGTAATTTGCCTTGTGTAAATGCATAGCCGGTTCTTGCTTTGCAATATCGTAAAAGAACTTAAGCTCGTAAAAATCTTACGTAAAATTAAGATCGTTTTTGCTTTGCAGTATCGTAAAAGATTTTAAGCTCGCAAAGATCTTACGTCACATTCGAATCGTTTTTGCTTTGCTGTATCGTAAATTGTATGATCCTAACATCAAGATCGAAATCTTAACAACTATCATCATAAAACTTGCTAATAATTGTTTATGAGATTGTGTTTTAAATAGGTCGAAGAGGTGTGTATCTTGCACGATAACATGTCGCTTTTTGTTTTATTATAAAGCAGGCTATCTAATTCCACTACCATATGCAACAAATATCTTTATACAAAATTAACGTCACTAAATATATGATCGAGACAGCAATATATTTAACTTTGACAGAGCCAGGTATCATAACTTGGCAACACCAAGTTTTTGCTGCCACGTCAGCGCCACATCAGCATAACTTCAACACCAACACCACTAAATTTTCGGAATCGGTTTTTTACCGGTTCGGTTTTTTTCGGTTATAAATGTTCGGAATCGGTTTTTATACCGGTTCGGTTCGGTTTTTTTCGGAATTTAAAACTTCGAACATTTATTTAATAAACTTGTTAATTATCAAACATTTAATTAAACAATCACCGAGAAACTACTAAACAAAATACAATCATAACTTTTTATTTGACCGGAAAGCATACTAAAAAAATAAACCATAAACTTTTCATTTAAACAATACGATGATACAACTAAAAATATATTAAATACTATACATTTCGAGCTTCGGAATGGCCATCACCGGAAACATTATTAGTTGTTTCAAGTTGTCCATTTTTTTTTTTTATAAGAACTATTAATGTTCGGTGTATATTAGTGTGCTAAGTTAGTGTTTTTTAAAAACATTTTTTTTTAAACTATTAGTGTTTTTTTAATATCATATTAGTTGTATCAAGTAGTTTAAAAACCGGGTTTTTTTTTAAATAACTTATTAACGGTTATAAATAAAAAAAATAAAAAATTTTAAATTTTTTTTAAAAACCAAAAATAAAAAAACCGGTTTAACCGGTTTTTTTAAAAAAACCGGTTTAAAACGGTTTAAACCGGTAAAAAAACCGGTATTGTAAAAAACCGGAAAAAACGGTTTATAACCGGTTCGGGTTATATTTAAACCGAACCGGTTAAAAAAAAACCGGTTTTTTAAAAAACCGGTTTCGGTTTTTTCGACCGGTTTTTTAAAAAACCGGTTTAGATTTTCATCTCTACACTACCATATGCAACAAATATCTTTATACAAAATTGACGTCACTAAATTTATGATCGAGACAGCAATATATTTAACTTTGATTGACGTCTATATGTATCAATAATTTTACAAACTATACAATAAGCGGGATATTCGACCCGCAAAGCATCGGTCAACTCGATTCAGAACACACCTGCTCGACCTGGAAACCACCCTCACACAACCTTCTCGTTTACCCGACTCAGAAACCCGCCCGCCCGACCCGAAAAACCACCCGCAACCCGTCGGTATTTACGAAATAGCCCCTCGGGTATTTACGAAATAACCATCGCACTATGTGTCAAATTACGAAAGCTACCCTCACTTAATTTTTTTTTACAAAATACCCCCTCCCCCACTAATGGCTGTTAAGTAACGACATTAGTAATGACAGTTAATTTAGTTTTTTTAACAATTTACGAAAATAGACATTGTGATTGGTCGTTATTTAACGAACATTAAGTAACGACCGTTAACTTATTTTTTTTAGCAATTTACATAAATAACCATTGAAGTTATCGGTCCGTTGCAGCGTTAGTCCTTCGCGCTCCGCGTCGAAACGCAGGTAACCCACATCGTTCCTCCATTGCAAAACAAATTGTCTATTGAAAAAAAATATCGTTTAAGAAAAACATAATTGTTATGGTTTTTTTTATACTTTTTACAAGATGACAATAT
>BQNB010103279.1:0-18096 GCA_026074375.1 Tanacetum coccineum | reverse complement strand
TTTAAGGTTAATAGTTAAAACTATGAAAAGGTAAAAGAAAAAACAACAATTACGTGTAAGAAATTTTTTGCTTAAGGTATCTAGAACATGTGAAGAAGAACCCTAATTTGTTTCCTGTAATTTCAATTTGGGGAATGTAGATAATTAGGTTTATCGATTAGAAAATCTAGGAATGAAATGTCAATACTTGTTACTGAGATCAGCGGACTCGTATTGTTCTTTTTTGGGCCTAAAAAAGTAATGGACTAGTAAGTATGTAAGTCAATAGGTTAGTAACTTGGTAATTTGGTAAACTCGCATCGACACGCGATACTATAATCTTACGTACGAGATTACAATCTTACTTGCGATCCTACCTCTGATGCGATCCTACACCGATCATACACGATTTTATCAGGTGGACACGTAAGATCATACAATCTTACGTGTAAACTCGCGAGTTTGACAGCCTTGTGAAGAATTATCGAATGAATTATCCAGAATTATTATTATTGTGAAGATGGTGAAACTACACTGAGTTTTATAGTATAGTGTTAGCAAAAAAAATTTTAAAAAAAAATTAGAAAAATCGCAACAAAAAAAGAGAAGAAAAGTTTAAAGATAATCATTTCGCAACTACCGAAGGAATTACACGAAGGATCGATTATTCGTTGATACAAATCGACAATGTAGAGTATTGTATAAAGTGGAAGATATCGCCACTTGCCTTGTATAGTATGGAAAGTATGGGATGATTGGGAAGTTGACCGTTATGGGAACGCCAACTTAGGTTGTTGTTTTTGATCTATGATCAAGACGTTGTAAATAGTTGTGTCTTTGTCACGGTAACGGTCTGGAAAAAGTGTCTAGCAACTTGTATTTTAGAGTTAATCTATTTGTTTCATAATTTTTATTTAACATCAATTTATTTCCCTTTCTTAATCATTAACCACAGGTTTTACGCAAATGAAGATGTGATCGAGCGTGCATGTCTATTCCGTTGTTACGGCCATGTATGCATGTCTCTGCTACCTTGTTGGTTTATTACTATTGGTGAAAGTTGGAAGATCCATACCCTATATTACTCTACTACCTACTCTTTAGCTTATTCGTTGTGGGAGTGAGCAGTCACATGTGTCTATCCCGTCATTACGGGTGTGTATGTGTGGTCTTTGTCACCCTCCTGGAATATTGGTTTCAATAGAGATTAGTTAGAGTAATAAACCCTAAGCCTTATCATATAAACCCATATTTACCTTTATAAACTTGTTACTCCTTAGCTTTAGCGGTGGAGATGTGTATCCTTGCCAAGCTTATGATAGAATACTCATCACGACCGAGCAATTAAGCAAATTAGTTACATGTTACCACATAGATTAGTTGAGTGATTTGAGTGTTTTCATCTTCCTATTTCATGATGTGCTTGGTTGTGTACTTGTAATAGATCAAATAAATGCTTTAACAGAAAATATCCTTAGGAATACATTTTTATAAACTTCTAAAGGCTACTTGAGGACAAGTAGGATTCAAGTGGAGGATATTTGATGACATCAAATAACGTCTATTTTATAGCATCATTTATCCCATGTTATTAACCCATTTTGTATAATTATTGCAAAGAATTGTTACTTAATCGTTTATATTTGATAATTGTAGTAATTATGGAGTACTTGGTGAATATTAGCAAAAGGCCTGTATTCTAGAGCTTAAACGAAGATATTTTGAAGATTAATGATTCTGACTACCAATATGCCGTATCAATCAAGGAAGATACGGCGTATCTGTGCCTGCACTCACCAAAGACCACAAAGGAAACAAGTCCAATACGCCGTATCCAAGAAAGTCAATACGCCGTATTCAAGCTATATGGGAATAAAATATTCTGGAAGATATCAAACGTGGCCCCTACTCCAAGAAACTCCAATACGCCGTATCTAACCCTTTGGATACGCCGTATCGACACTGACTCCAGACAGTATAAATACAAAACTCAAAAACGAGTTTTAAGTATGCTAAATCATATTCTCGATACCTAAACCACAAAAGTCAATTTTTAGAGGAGAAAAAGAGTAGAAGAGGTCTTGCTTATTAGCTAAATGGAAAATTCTTAGATGATCTGCACAACAATGCTTTTAGTGGAACAAATGGAAGGACACAGTTTAGCATATTGAATTCTACCTAAAGATTATTGACTCAATCATGTTACCTAATGTAGATCATGATAAACTGAGAATTGTTGTTTTTCCAATCTCATTGGCTGGAGGTGCACGAAGATGGTTTGATAAAACCAAAGAATCAATCACTTGTTGGGTGGACTTAACTGCTAAGTTTTTGGAAAATACTACCCACTTTCTCACATCGAGGGAAATAACACTCCCGTAATAAAATAGGACCCAACCAATCTAATATTCGAAGGTTGGCTGGCTACAAAGATCGTAAACTATAAAATGATGGATATATTCACCTAAGGAGCTTCGTGGGATTACTGGAAAATGGGTGGCATTGAAATTGAGGTATCTGATGATGAATCTTCCGATCTTAAAGAATACTGAAGTAATAAGGAAGAAACTGCCGAAATCTTTAAGATAGAAACTAATGTTTTTGACTACGATACACCTCTCTGTTTGACATTCAATGAATTTACCTACCTTCTCAAAGTAGATCCGGACTTAATTACAAAGGATATTATGGGGTTTAAAAGCTATGGAGATTACAAAAACGACTAGATCTACGAATGGAACGAGAATGTACTATGGGTATATGACAATCCATGGCTTGAGAATGGAATATGGAAGGAAACGAAACCAGTCAGACATACTTGCAAGCCTTTCAACTATAAAACGGGGTGTTCAGAATGGCCAACCTATAGTTGGAGAGAGGATGGTTATTGTAATGGAGGAAATTTTCCTAGAGCTTACCATATTGGAAACTCGCTCCATTACCAAGACCTTGAATGGTATGAGGCTCTAGAAGATAGCG
Source organism: Tanacetum coccineum (assembly GCA_026074375.1). Classification (NCBI taxonomy): domain Eukaryota; kingdom Viridiplantae; phylum Streptophyta; class Magnoliopsida; order Asterales; family Asteraceae; genus Tanacetum; species Tanacetum coccineum. Next base: position 15,138 of record BQNB010103279.1, on the reverse strand, counting down.
AACTAAAAGATGAAGCGTTATGAAACAAAGCTATCATGGAGGGCTTAATCAATGATGATGAATCAAGCAATGATTGTTGGAAAAGATGGAAAAGCCATGAGATTTACTACCATAATTAAGATGAAGGGGAATATGAAAACAAAACTCATGAAGAAGGACATGAGTTATATGGTATCAAAACTCACTAGGTGCCGGTTTGCCAAATAAAAAGATACAAGATGATCAAATATTCGTTCAAAGATGAAGAAGAATATGTTGCCGTAAAAGAAGATGAATAAAACGATCTTACAATCACAAGTGATGAGGCGTGCCGAGCTTACCAGGAAATCTTTTGGATGATGGACTAAGGATGGATGGTTACGCGCACTAAGTGAGAAGCTAAAGAAAAGTATAACTTAAAGACTTCGCTATAAACAAAAGTGCTTCCCGGGAGACAACCCGGAATGTTATTTATTTTTATCGAGTCTGTCTTCCCAGACATCAATACGGCGTATCCGCTCCATACCATATGGCGTATTGATTGTCTGGACGTTATCAATCTTTACTTTTTATGCACTTTAAAAACATTATTGTCAGTTCTGGTAATACGGCGTATTCATGCACATGATATGGCATATTCACCAGTCTGACCCGTATTTAGTTTGTTTAGTTTAGTTTAAATTAACCGTAGTACCAAGATAGGAATGCACATGTTTTTCCTATGTTTTATACAAGACCTCGTGAAAGAAATATAGACGAATATTGGTGGAGAATTTACAAATCGGATAACTTTAAGTGAAGGATGTCTTTAAACTCAAGACGGCTTTTCAACACTAATTCTTGCTCAATTAACTCAACATGGAGAAGAATACCAAGCTCGAAATATCAGGGGAGATTCTCATTCTAAAATCTGTATTAATTACCAAAATTTTAATGTATTTATCAATACAACAAGGACGTTGTATAATCCAAGTGGGGGGAATGAATTAGAAAGTTTACTTGTCTAATTTTTCACACTAAAAGTGCTACAATTAAGCCCTCAAATTTAAAAATATTTATCAAGCATACTTTTTGTGAAAATACTATGATAAAAACCCACACACAATAACCCAAGTAAGATATGTAATGATTTAAACCTTAAAATCCGTTCCAAATGCTTTACCTAAATTCCACAAAAAAAATATGAGTGTGCCGGTGATGTTGTAGACTTTAGAACTTGGCTTGGTATATCTATTCGAGACCTCAGTGATAAGTACTATGGATTTAGATGGAGTAACTTGTTTAAATTGGTAAATTTTAGGATTACACCCAAATCGCCTTTACATGTTGCTTATTAACTAACTACACTGGTTAGTTAACCCCCGTATAAACCCTTTGTTTACTCTCACTTTAAGAGTAAGATACCCTTAGAAAAACCCGTAGAGCCAATCCTTTAGGAACTACACCAATTATTTGTTTCATTACACCTTCACACCTTAGCCTACCCTGTTAGATTAAGTTTATTTTACAGTTGCTAGTTGCTTAAAGTGTAAAGTTTGTAATTCCCGAGTCTTGTGTCAAAATTTTCTATCTTTGGTACGGTTGGAAGAAATTTACACATCGCAAATGGGAATGTATATTATAGTCAAAACTCATGTATTTTTACTACCATCGCAATTATTGGTACATCCGAAGAATGAAGAATTATCGAAGAAATTATCTGGAATTATTATGATTGTGAAGATAGTGAAACTACACCGAGTTTCATAGTATAGTGTTAGCAAAAAAAATCAAAAATTTTTTTTTAGAAAAATCGCAACAAAAAAAGAGAAGAAAAGTTTAAAGATAATCATTTCGTAACTACCGAAGGAATTACACGAAGGATCGATTATTCGTTGATGCAAATCGACAATGTAGAGTATTTTATAAAGTGGAAGATATTGCCACTTGCCTTGTATAGTATGTAAAGTATGGGATGATTGGGAAGTTGACCGTTACGGGAACACCAACTTAGGTTGTTGTTTTTGATCTATGATCAAGACGTTGTAAATAATTGTGTCTTTGTCATGGTAACGGTCTGGAAAAAGTTTCTAGCAACTTGTATTTTAGAGTTAATCTATTTCTTTTGTAATTTTTATTTAACACCGATTTATTTCCCTTTCATAATCATTAACCAGATTTTATATTACCGCGAGATGAAGAATGTGATATCGAGCATGCATGTCCTATTCCCTCGTACTGCCATGTAGCATGTCCAGCTTCCCTTTGTTGGTTTAATTACTATGGTGAAAGTTATGAAGATCCAAACCCAATATTACCTACATACCTACTCTTTAGCTTATTTGAGGTGGGAGTGAGCAGTCACATGTGTCTATCCCGTCGTTACGGGTGTGTCGTTACGGCCATGTATGTGTGCTTCAGCTGCCTTGTTGGAGTGGTACTTCTGGTGAAAGATTGTAGAATGATCAACCGTAAGCCTTTCCATACAAAAACCCATATTTACCTTTATAAACTTGTTACTCCTTGGCTTTAGTGGTGGAGATGTGTATCCTTGCCAAGCTTATGATAGAATACTCGTCACGACCGAGCAATTGAGCGAATTAGTTACATGTTACCACATAGATTAGTTGAGTGATTTGAGTGTTTTCATCTTCCTATTTCGTGAGGTGTTTGGTTGTGTACTTGTAATAGATCAAATAAATGCTTTAACGGAAAATATCCTTAGGGATACATTTTTATAAACTTCTAAAGGCTACTTGAGGACAAGTAGGATTCAAGTGGGGGGATATTTGATGACATCAAATAACATCTATTTTATAGCATCATTTATCCCATGTTATTAACCCATTTTGTATAGTTATTGCAAAGAATTGTTACTTAATCGTTTATATTTGAGAATTGTAGTAATTATGGAGTACTTGGTGAATATTAGAAAAAGGCGCGCATTCTGGAGCTTAAACGAAGATATTTTGAAGATTAATGATTCTGACTACCAATACGCCGTATCCATCAAGGAAGATACGGCATATATGTGCCTGCACTCCCCAAAGACCACAAAGGAAACAAGTCCAATACGCCATATCTAGGAAAGTCAATACGCCGTATTCAAGCTATACGGGAATAAAATATTCTAAAAGATATCAAACGTGGCCCTTACTCCAAGAAACTCCAATACGCCGTATCCAACCCTTTGGATACGCCGCATCAACACCGACTCCAGACAGTATAAATATAAAACTCAAAAATGAGTTTTAAGTGTGCTAAATCATATTCTCGATATCTAAACCACAAACGTCGATTTTAGAGGAGAAAAAGAGTAGAAAAGGTCTTGCAATGCATTCCAATCCATAGAAGACAACGTGTAATTTTTTATACTTTTGTAATCGTTTAGTTTTTGGTATCATTCATTAACTCGGTTAGTTTACCTTGGCTAAAACAATTACTATTGTATTAATTATGATGTTTGAAGGCTAATACCTTCGGGCATTAGCCATTATTATGAAGATCTGAATGTTTGGTTTTGTTTATATCTTGATTGCTTAATTTATTGTTGTATGCTTGTTTATGTTTATCAATATACTTGTTTACGTGCTTTTGTATGCGACCTATCATTCAACTAGATGTCGTAATAAGGACCAAGTAATCTAGATGCCGGGATAGCTCTCTATATAGTAATTTATACATCTAGAATAATAGGATCACAAATATTGTCATTCTAAAATCATGCTAAGGATACGCTTCTGGCTTAACTAATTAACAGAAATTGCCTTTGGTTTATTGAACATGTTGACTAGTAGGTGAATCTAGATAATTCAACAAATAATGTATTGGGTTTATTGATTTAATGATTACAAAACTACATGTGCTTAAATGAAGACGAATGAAACAAGAGGGACTATATTCATCTACAATGGAATTCTACAAGCTGGTGGAGAACATAAAGATAATAGAAGATATGCTTTAAAGATATGAAGATGAAGTTTAAATATGAAGATTTAGTTTCCTTATCTATTTTAGTTAGCTTCCTTTGTAAGTCATGATCTCTCTATATAAAGAGATCATAGACACTTAGTTTTAGCATTCAGAAACGTACGCTTTCTATGAGAGTCTAACACAGAAAAACGTGTGTGTTAGTTAGTTAGATAGTTAGCTAGATAGTTAGTCTCTAGTGTTTAGCCTCAAGGATTGTAAATCCCCGTTACTAGTTAAGAGTAACTGTTCTATGATTTGATCACATAGAATTGGGGCTGTGATTAATATAAGAAAACCTTGTGATAACATTGATTCGTTCCTTATTAATTTCGTTATGCAAATATTCAATCTGTGTTATCATTATCCTAGATGAGAACTAATCTTTCTCGAGTCTTAAACGATCTAAGGAGTTCTACCAGACTCCACAATTGGTATCAGATCCATGGGGCTCTTGATCTATGATCTACAAGGTGTGTTTGATGTCGAGTTTATAAAGAAAAGAAGGTTCAAGTTTTCTGTTTTGGGTACTAGTCACATTCGGCAACATTAGGGTTTGTCAAACCTTAATTATAATCAAAACAAAAAGCATGTTTTTGTGTATAAACGACATCAAGGGAAGGGCAACAAGTGTTTCTTGGTTCGATATCAATGTTGCTTTACACTAAACATGATGCTTCATTTAAGGAGAATGCTAATTTGTGATGGATTCGTAACAGATTAGTGACACTAAAAAGCATCGTCTGGATACTTAAAAAAAGGTATCCTTAAACAATAAAGTGCGTTAATACTGCTAGCGTTAAAAGGCAGTTGGTTTTTACTGCTCGGGTTAAAAGGATACTACTACTAGCCTTATCTTTGAAGGTTAGTGCTGCTGCTTATGATTATTAGTGCTGGTTATGTAAGTTAGTGCTGTCAGGAGACGTTAATACTGCCAAGTAACTGGTTAATGCTTCCAAAGGAAGATTAGTGCTGCCAGTTCATGTTAATGCTGCTATCACTAAAGGTTAATGATGCCAATTTATACTTAGTGCTACTAGTATGATTAATACTGCTAGTATATTTTTAATGCTGCCAGTATTAAGTTTCTGCTGTTAGGGTAAATTTAAGCAGTTACTACTGTTCGATTAAAAGTAGTTACTATTGCTTGGGGTTAAAAGATACTACTGCTAGCTGGGTTCCATATTGGATAACACACACAGGATTGGATCTTGGTTGGAACAAGATTTTAAATGTTATATGGCTATTTTTGGATTCATTGGATTAACTGGTTACGAAGAAGATTGTTTATCACCTATTTGAAGTTAAAGTGGAGTTTCACAGGTTTGTGTTCTTATCATATCTTAAACGGCTTACAATGTTTAGAGATAACTTGTTCGTGCTTAGAAACAATGTGACGAAGACTTGACAAATCTAGCAAAGGTGTGGGATTTACAAACTTATGGTGCTCAATGCTTACATTTGCTCACTTTGGTTATGTGTCTCATAAAAGATGAGGATTTTGTCAAGAGGTTGTGATCTACTTATATTTCACATATTTATTTATAAGTTTGGAGTCACGTGGATAGTACAAGATATAAGACACAAGTTTGGGTTATTCTACATCAGCATCAAGTTGGTTATACTTAGTTTTTTTCATCAGTAATCATTACATAGAGCCTACAAAATTGAAGAGTCAAGAGATGGTTAACATATGGGTTTTAGGGGAAGCTTATTGTTAATATGTTTAACCATCAGGTTATGTTCATGCACCACTTGAGATGAAGGTTTTCGTTACTACTGCTGATCATTATTACTACTGCTAGTTAATAGTTCTATTGCTCAGATTCGTTTTTTCTTATTGTGCGTAATGGTGGGCAATTTGAGTATTAGAAGGCTGGATTAGTCGTTGTGGTATATGATTTGTAGTTGTTATGATCCAAGTTGCATATCTACAGAAGACCCCTATTCGATGATTACAAAAAGGGGAAGAAGATTACAGGTTTATTGATTTACAGCTTATTATGTGTGGTGGCATGTTCAAGGAGATCTTAAGTCAAGGGGAAGCATTAAAGATTGTTTCATTCATGGAGATAGTTTTGTAATATTTAATAGGGGAAGATTGTTGGGTTTATTGATTTGATGATTACAAAACTACATGTGCTTAAATGAAGACTAATGAAACAAGAGGGACTAAATTCATCTATAATGGAATTCTACAAGCTGGTGGAAAACATAAAGATTGTAGAAGATATGCTTTAAAGATATGAAGATCAAGTTTAAATAAGAAGATTTAGTTTCCTTGTCTATTTTAGTTAGCTTCCTTTGTAAGTCATGATCTCTCTATATAAAGAGATCATAGACACATAGTTTTAGCATCGAGAAAAGTGTGCTTTCTATGAGAGTCTAACACAGAAAAATATGTGTGTTAGTTAGTTAGATAGTTAGCTAGATAGTTAGTCTATAGTGTTTAGTCTCAAGGAATCCCTGTTACTAGTTAAGAGTAACCGTTCTATGATTTGATCACATAGAATTGGGGCTGTGATTAGTAAAAGAAAACCTTGTGATAACATTGATTCGTTCCTTATTAATTCTGCTATGCGAATATTCAATCTGTGTTATCATTATCCTAGATGAGAACTAATCATTCTCGAGCCTTAAACGATCTAAGCAGTTCTTACAAACTTCACATAATGTTTTGATTCCATTGGATAGTTGGACAAGTAGACTACTAGAGTATAAATTGCTATTAAGCAGTAAGTGGGTAAAGTCTCTATGAGCTAGGGTTTAACAAGATCACCATTACTTTAATCCCTAAGATAGATTATAATAAGGTAATAAGGATGCTTTATACGGATGCTTTAATTATGACAGAATTAATGTGTCTATGTCTTAGGATGAAGTCCCACCTAAGTCTAAGAATGATATGCCTCTTCGAGATAAGTAATCATTGCACTGAATAAACAAACCAACTTCTAATCGGATTAATGATGGATAATATAGTTTTCTATCATAAGGCTTGACCGCTCTTTTATCTTCTGTTAATTTGCTTGCGTGGGTTAAAGTGTCTTAAATTGATTGTAGTCACCAAACAAACCTGTGCCAGTCTCTTAGGCTAAAATCCCCCTTTTACCTGTTAGAATTAGGATTAGAACTAACATAGGATTAGCATAGGTTTGACTTAGATTAGAGTTAACTTAGATTAGATAACCAAGATATAAATAAATTAAGAGATTTAACCTCACTTCAAGTGTTCGACACCCTACTTACCACGAATCTACCACCGATCGGGTACACTGCTTGTTAAAGTGTTGTTTTTGGTTAAGTCGGCAAAATATAAATTTAAAACTTGAATCATAAATATATACACCACACAACGACACATTAATTTTGTCCACTAAAAACGCGTTTTTAAGTCTTCTTTTTATAGTGTCTGAAAAGTTTGGATACGCCATATTAGGCTAGGCCAATACGGCGTATTGGGGTGTTTCCCTTGGTGTGCGCGCAAAGTTTATAATAAATCTGATATATTTTACTAAAATATAAATATTCACCAAATCTCTGAATAGTTATCCAGCTGGATACGGCGTATTGTAGATGAGTGATACGTCATATTGGGAATTGTTTATACCCTTTTTCTTGTGAAGAGTTGGCGTTGATACGCCGTATCTCTTTTTGTGGATATGTCATATTCATAAGAAATAGTAAATCTTCAAATATCTTTATTTTAGCACTAAAATATGCACCTTTTAGCATGTCTTCACAAATCACTCCTTAAAAACTGCAAATAACAGTTTTAAGCAATTAAGTATAAATTCTTGCAATAATTATACAAAAGTGGTTAGTTTATTCAAGATAAATGATGGTATAAATGTGATGTTATTTGATGTCATCAATAGGTCTGTTAACAATGAAAAACCAGTGATTGCCATTGCTCCCTTAAATTGTGACCCTCCTTCTCAAGTTGCTGAGAATATTTGAGATTCAGATGATGTTACCTCGGGAGGAGACATTGTTAGGAAGGTAGGGAGGTTACATAAATCTTTTAAGGTTACGGGTAAGAGGAAACAGGCTACTAGTCCGTCAGTCAAAGAGGCCCGTTACAAGCTTCAAAAGGCGCCTCCTCAAACAAGTAAAGTTGCCGGTGATGCCTTTGATCCCTTGGATGTTGACAGCGATCCTGACATTCATGGTAAGTTCTATACTCTCTCTACTTCTTCCTTTTTGTCAACGTACGGTTCTAAACTTATATTTGTTTTTCTAGAGTTTCCTTCTGCCAAAGAACTAAAAGATTTCACCGATTGCCTCTTTGTTGTTGCCCATGTAATTCCTCCTTTGTGTAAAAAACATCTTAGAGATATAAGCCTAGAGAAGCTCTGCGATATTCATGACATGGCTTATATGCGAAAGGCTATTTTAGACAATGCGTTGGAAAATCAAACTCGTCATCTCATATCTGCTCTTGAAAACCTAAGGGCTTCGTGTGGTGCTATTCGAGAGAGGGAAGTTGAGAAGTATGCTGAGCTTAAGAATAAATGTAATGAAGCCCTGCAGGATTTGGACAAAAATCCTCTTGTGTTGGACATGCGTGCAGAGATTGAGACTTTACAGGGGCAGGTTGATAGGCTCCACAGTGATTACAGCAGACTTGTGCTTGAGGAGAAAAAATAGGTTAACTATGAGCAGACCTGTCCATACTTTGCGCCAAGGTTGAAGGACTTGAACTTGAGAGAGAGAGGCTTAAGAATTCTGAAACCTAATTAGTGTAAGATATTGATACTTTGAAGCAGGACCGAGCTATTGTGGTTTTTAAGGTAGTTCATGATGTGGCTACGAAGCTTATCCATAGTGATGAGATGGGTTTTCTTGTTGCCAAGCTTGTCAAAGCAGCTATGTTCCGAGGCAAGTGTGCAGCTTTTGAAGATGTTGCTAGTTTGAAGGAGCCTTTTTCTTTGGAGAAGATGCTTGGTTATCGTTCTTCTTCAAAAGAGGAATTTGATCAAGCCGGTGATGGCCTAGCTAATGCTTCTTATCCTTTTCTAGCAGAAGTGATTGCTGATCCATATGCCTTTGTAGAATAACTTCTCTATAAGAAACCACAGTCTCTTCGCTCTAAGTCTGTTTCGTCATATTCTAAGCCTTCGTCTTTGAAGGATCCAGTTATGTGAAGATTGCCATGTAGGCATTATTTTGACTATCCGAGTGGTATGTACCCGTGAGTTGTTTCAAACAATGTTGTTTGAATTGTTTTGTGTGACCATTTATGAGTGTCATTGTTAAATGTAGGGTCTTTTATGCATCCGTCTTATTATACAAAGCTTGTCATTGCTTCTTGTTTTTATAAGGCTCAAGTGTGGCATGTATAGGTTGCGTTTTTGTTCATCAAGTTTTAACAAGTTGTCCTTCGCTTGTGACATAGGATCACGACCCACTCTGCCTTAGCCCAGAGAGGTTTCAAACGAAGATGTTTGGGAAGTTAACATGAATTTAGATGCCCATAAATGTAAGGATCATGTGTGGCCTTACGGCATCCCTGCGAACGTTGAAACTTTTAAGTACTTAGTGTCCCTAATATTTATTGTAAATAAAGACACAAGAGATTGAAAGGGAATATATTGCTTCCATTGATCGTGTAGAAATATTTACATCATTTCTTGTATGAACACTTAGTTTGCTACACGTTTTTGTTATCTCAAATCTTTGTTGTAAATAATGACACAAGAGATTTGAAAGGATTCCATTTCATTGATAGTGTAGAAATATTTACATCATTTCTTGTATGAACACTTAGTTTAATACAAAATAAATAGTTCCCTTGCTGAAAAATAGTCAAAATAATAACTTTAGAAATTGATGAATAGCATTTTTCACATGTAAAACTTACAGAGGTTTGAGTCGTTCCATGTTCGGTCAACAGGTGAGCCAGATAGTGTTTCTAGCTTATAGGCTCCATCTCCATAGGCTTTGTGGAAATCATAAGAGAGAGAGAGGGGGGGGGGGGTGTGAATACATTTCCAATTAAAAACTTTAAATCTTTTGTATTAATTACCCGATCAAGTTTGACGTAATATGAGAAGTGTCGATAATAGGTTTACAATAGCTAAAGCATATTCTAACAATATCACCACACTCACAATATTTAGCACAAAGAGCTACACAACCTTAACTAACTAGATATACACAACCATTCACACAATTATGAGCACAATGCAAGTATAAAAGTAAAGCGGTAAATGTAAGGAAATAAGTAAAGTGAAAGGTAAAAGAAAATGAAAACTGACACGATGATTTATAGTGGTTCGGTCACGAAGCTCCTCTTTGCCTCACTTCACTCCTCGAGTATCCAACTCGAGAGTTATGACACTAATCAACAAGCTCCCTTTCGGCGGAGAAAACCTTATACCAATGCTTACATTATTTTTCGACACTAAGCTAGATGTCGAGTCCTTCTTTGGGTACAAACAAACCCGTTATGTTTTATGGCCCAACATAACAAACCTTGTGTTTTATGGCCTAAACATATAAACCGCATCACTTATATTATTTTCTGACACTAAGCTAAATGTTGAGTCCCAATCTTAGCTAGAACCAATCTACCACATCACCAATATATTTTGAGGCCTAAAATACTAACCGACACACAATCTACACTTTCGGATTTATACACTATCTAGATTTACATAAATACACAAGAGTTACAATATAAAAATCAAATCTACTCTATGACATACACGTGATCAAATGTAATCACTTTTATGCAACCCACCCAGTCTACTACATGATATATAAGTAATCAAGATTGATCACTTTTATGTAAAGACATCCTAACTTCACTACATATCCCTTGGTATTAGTGGAACTAACATAGAGTGTCACCATGATCCATGCCTTATGCTAGAACTATGATCAAAGATGTAGAAAGAAAACTCTATGTATATATGTGTGTGTGCCATGGGATTTCATCAAAGTCAATAATCTCATGAAACTCTGCATTTCCATCAGTTTTCTCTAAATAAGCGACCATATTGTGTTTAGGGCACGATTCAAGAACAACCATGATTTTTGAATTGGTGATCGTCGGTGAGTAAGAGATTAGGGTTTGAATGAAGGAAAGTATTTGAAAGCGATTACGTGAGTGAACTGTGCAATTGAGATAGGTTTATATAGGTTAAACAAACCTAAGATCAAAGAAACCATTTCAATTTACACTTTAGACCCTTGGTGGTATTTTCATCAACGTCTCTATAGCGGTACTATCTTTGCCCAACGGTATTAACTTTGCACTGTTGGTACTAACTTTTTCCAACCAAAGAATGAACAATTTTGGCAACAGCAGTGCTTCAGTACCATCTAAAGCTCTTCCCAATGACTCTCTAAAACCCAAATAACTCCATGAAAATCATCACTATGGCTAAGATTCTTCTGCATACTGAACACTTCATACAAACTATACAACAAATCATATTGCCTCCCCTTAACTAATGTAGCTTATGGATTGATCATCCTAATTGTAACAACCAAGAACTGAAACCTGCTAACATCAAATGCCTTGGTTAGAAGATCAGCTACATTGTCATCAGTATGTATTTTCAGTACCTGTATAAGTTTCTTCTCATATGAATCCCTTATGAAGTGGTGCCTAATTGCAATATGCTTTGTTTTGGAGTAAAAAAATGGATTCTTTACAATGAAAATAGTACTTTCATTATCAATGTAGATTTTTGTGTTCATGAAATTGAACCCATAGTCTAGCATTTGATTTTGAATCCACAAAACTTGCCCACAGCAATTTGCAGCAGCAACATATTCTGCCTCTGTAGTAGAAATAGCCATAATTGTCTGCTTTTTGCATTGCCAAGAAATAAGTCTCCTGCCAAGAAATTGACAACTTCCTATTGTGGATTTCCTGTCAAGATTTGCTCCAGTATAGTCACTATCTGAGTAGGCTTCCAGGTCAAATGAGGACACTCTAGGACACCAAAGGCCCAGTTTGGGTTTGCCCTTTAGATACCTAAAGATTCTCTTAACAACACTTAGATAGGAGGTCTTTGGATTGACCTGAAACCTGGAACAAGCACAGACTGCAAACATAATATCAGGCCTAGAAGCAGTAAAGTACATTAAAGAACCAATCATGGATCTATAAAGATGTACATCCACATCACTAGCTTCCTCATCCTTGACTAATGGCTTCTGAGTCTCAATTGGTGTACTAGCAGTCTTAACACTGATAAAATCAAACTTTTTTAGGATTTCTGCAACATATTTATCCTGACTTATAAAGATACCATCTTCTTTCTGCTTGACTTGTAATCCAAGAAAGAAGGTGAGCTCTCCCATAGAACTCATCTGAAATCTACTCTTCATTAATGCCTCAAATTCTTCACACCAAGATCTCTTTGTAGAACCAAAAATAATATCATACACATAAACTTGCACTAATATGATATCATGTTTGTCCTTCTTAATGAAAAGAGTCTGGTCAATAGTTCCTCTTCTATATCCATTCCTCAATAAGAAAGTAGAAAAAGTAGCATACCAGTTTTTGGGAGCTTGGTGTAAACCATAGAGAGCTTTCACTACTTTGTAGACCTTCTTAGGAAACTTAGGATCTATAAAACCTGGAGGTTGAGACACATAGACCTCCTCATTAATTTTACCATACAGGAAGGCACTTTTCACATCTATTTGATAGATTATGAATCCCATGTAAGAGGCAAAGGCTAAAAAGATCCTAATGGCTTCAATCCTGGCCACAGGAGCAAAAACCTCATCATAATCTATCCTTTCCTCTTGCCTATGTCCCTAAGCAACTAACCTTACCTAATTTCTAACCACAACTCCTCTCTCATCCATCTTATTTCTGTAAACCTATTTTGTACCAATTGCCTTCTTCCCATAAGGCAAATCTATAAGAATCCAAACTTTCTGAATCTTGAATTGCAGCAGTTCTTCCTGCATAGCATCAACCCAACTTTCATCTTCAAGTGCTTCAGAGATCTTCTTGGGTTCATTTTGAGACAAGAAACAAGCAAATAAATAATGCTAGAAGTCCTTATGATTATTTCTCCTTTGCTTTTGAATATAACTTACAAAAGCATGGGCTCTAGAACTTTTGGTCACTTTGCTTCTTATTTAAACTGCTGATTGTGGATCTCCAAGAATTAGAAATGAAGGATGAATAGAGTTAATCCTTGATGTGGGAATATGACTGTCATTCACAACAGGTTCTAAATTTGTGAAGTCAGCCACTGCACCCTCATCATTATAAGATGAATTGGTAAAAATACCATCAGTAGGATTGCCATAAATTTCCTCAAGAGCAGGTATTTCTGAATCATCTTGGTCAGTATTGGTAAGATCAGTAAAGGATAGTCTACCATAAGGACTGGCAGACTAACTGGTGTGCTAGCAATATTAACTATGTTAGTACTGCTAGCTTTAGCAGCTCTTGCTTAAAGAAGCAAATCCTCAATTTCTTGGGCAAACTCCTTCCTGAGAGCTTCAGTTGCATCATTAGCATCCTGTTCTTGCCTTTTAAGTCTTTCAAGCTCATCCAAAAAGACTTGATCCTCCTTATCTACTTGCTGGAAATCAGGATGCTTGGTAGGTTCTTTACCTGCATTATTTGTCTTTGAGCTCTTGACTGTTGAAGTATAAGAAAACCATATTGGCAGTACAAAGTAGTCCTGAGCAGATTTAACTTTTATTTCAGAATCACCTGCATCAATATTACCTTTTGTACCTGCATTTTGATTAGCTTCTTGTGGACCTGCATGTTTGTTAGCTTGATTCTCTGATCTCATAGGTTGATAATTCATTGAATCAATTAAATAATCAAGATCAAATAGCCAAGTTGGTCCTTTTTCTTGCAATATTTGGTTTATTTTCTAAAAAGGTTATGTGCAGGTTTTCTTCAACTCTCTTGGTTTCTAAATTGTATACCCTAAAAGCTTTTCTTTGTAGAGAATACCCACCTAAAAACCCTTCATCTAATTTCCCATCAAACTTGCCCAGGTGGTCAATGGTATTCAAGATGGTCACATGGCATCCAAAAGGTCTTATGTAGCTTATGATTGGTATTTTACCAGTTATAAGTTCATAAGGTGTCTTATTTTGAGGCTTGGTCACTAATACCCTATTAAGGACATAACAAGCAGTACTAACTGCTTCGGCCCAAAAAGTGTTAGGTAAAAATGAATCTGCTAACATTGTTCTAGCAGCCTTAATGCGGAGTTTGTTAAGACTCCTTAGCTCGTTTAAGACTCGAGAATGATTAGTTCTCATCTAGGATAATGATAACACAGATTGAATATTTACACAGCAGAATTAATAAGAAACGAATCAATGTTATCACAAGGTTTTTCTTTTATTCAACATAGCCCCAAATACTATTTGATCAGAATAGATCGGTTACTCTTAACTAGTAACAGGGATTTAACAATCCTTGAGGCTAAACACTATAGACGTCTATACTTTCTACTGTTTACAATATACACGACACCTTTTGTGTATACACACACGACTCACACTTTAATCGACTCTCATGTGATGTGTTTTCTCTATCTTCTAAACCTATGTCTATGATCTCTTTATATATGGAGAGATCAAGACTTACAAAGGAAGTAAATCAATTAGATAAGGAAACTATTTAAATTTATTTAAATTTTTCCTAGTATTTATCTTGAAGATCTTTGACCAAATCTTTAGATAAGGAAACTATTTAAATCTTTCCTAATCTTTATCTTGAAGATCTTTGATCAAATCTTCCATCATTTGTAGACTTCACAGTTTGACAACTTTGGTCCTTATGTTTCATTCTTCTTCATTTAAGCACATGTAGTTTTGTAATCAACAACCCAACAATCTTCCCCTATTTGATATTACAAAATTATCTCCATGAATGAAACAATCTTTAATGCTTCCCCTTGACTTAAGACTTCCTTGAACATGCCACCACACATAATAAGCTGCAAATCAATAAACCTGTAATCTTCTTCCTCATTTTGTAATAATCGAAAAGGGGTCTTTTGTAGATATGCAACATGGATCATAACAGCTACAAACCATATACCATAACTACTAATCTAGTCTTCTGTTAGCCTCAAAATAATGAGTCGAACAATGGAAGTTCGTTCATAACTATCTTAGGTCTCAGTCATTAAATAATTATACGTTGTAATAGGCTATACGGGTAAACGGGCTCTTAAATGTAATCTAACCGGTCACGTG
>BQNB010103278.1:6865-24063 GCA_026074375.1 Tanacetum coccineum | reverse complement strand
GGATAATTACTATGTGCCTTATTTAGAAGACTGCAATATCGGTTGTGAGCCGGCAAGATGCAGTAAACTTTTATTAGCCCACAGTTTTTATTATTATTATTATATTTTTTCATTTTTCATCATTTCATTTTTTTTACTTTATATAAAGAAGACTTTTTTTTTGAAAAATTTAAGTATAAGTTTGAACTAAGACTAAAACTTTTGCTATGTATTACATAAAAATTGTTGATTTAAGTTTAATCTCCAAAAACATCACGTATTATTAATCCGGTTAGGAGCTTATGGGAGAAAAAGCCACAGATTACATACATGAGCTCTTAAGATTTCCAAATAATCCTTGTTTAGCATCCCACTCATACTTAACTCTATCATTTTTTGTTCTTCGCGAGTTTCCGCGAACGCTTAGCCTAAAAGTTAAGGAACAAGCTAGAGCTCAACACACTCGATCAGGTCAAAATTTATTCTTATTCTACCCAGCAGGAAAGTCAAAATTGTGACAAAACACTTATTTTATTTTTGAAATTTTTTTCATTTTTTGAAATTTTGGTGGTAAAAACAGGATTACGCGAAAACAATGACTGCATGCACAATCAAATCGATAGATCCCCCCATACTAGAACTAAACATTGTCCTCAATGTTTTAAGAAGGGTCTCTACGTAAATCCTAAGCCGTTTATGAATTATGCTAAAGATAAACGTTAGTCGATAAGATTAGGATATTGTATTTCCCAAATGAAGCTGAGGATTTGAAGCTCTTGTGATCGAAGGGCAAAACCATGAGCACGAAAGGCTTCAAAGATCCGGGCAATCCTAGACATACACAACAAAAACCACAAAACACGAGAAAGGTAGAGGCGAGCCTCATCACAATACAAAACACTTATTTAAGAAAGAAGATAGAATAGATAAGCATGGGTTGCCACCCACGAAGCGCTTATTTTTGTTAATCGAGTCTTGAGCCTGACTCGACCCCGAATTCATTGGTCCCTGGGGGAGAAAGTGGAAGATAAAATCTTCATCGGACTTCCATTCAAGTGGTTTGGATAAACATTGAATTTCATGAAAGTTCCACTTCGATAAGATACACCTGGCATAAAAGAATGATAAATGGAGATGCCAGGGTCAAAAATGGTATCTTCATTCCCGCAAGAGAGAAGATATGGTGGAGTAACGGGATACGTGAGAAAAGAAAGAAAGATCCATACAACATACGCCAAGAGAGGAGATTGGTCATCCTCGAATGGTAAATTCACATTTGTTGTAGAAAGAACGTTCTCACGAATCCCGGAGTCAACAATACTAGTCAACTCACCCGGATCGGGTTCACTCTTAAAATAGAAACAATCATACTCTGGTGGAGATATAATGTGAGCAAGTTCATCATCGAACTCCTCATGATAAAAGTCACTCCTATCGGCAGGAGGAAACGGATTGGTCAAAAGATCAAAGATGAACGAATCATATTGAGAAAAATCAGCATGAGTAGTGGTACTGCCACTACTCTTCTCTTCCAAATCAAAGCAGAAAGTTTCAGATTTGGTTAAAGAATTATCAAAGGTGTTAGTCTCCTCCAAGAAAAGGTTAAGAGATGTAAAGGAAGACTTGGTCACAAAATTGGAAGATGGAGGTGGAGAAAGAGTCGGCGGACTCTTCTATTCTAGTCTCCCCCGGCACCGAGGGTGGCGGCCTGAACAATTAAGTCTTTTTCTTCCTCGAGGAGGGCCCTCTTTTGGTTTTCGAGACTTTGAATTCGGTCCCGTAAAAATTGCATCCTTCTGCCTACGTCCTCAAGATCGAGAGCATGTGGATGCTCCCAGAACAGACCAAGCATTTGCTCACATTAGAGCTTCCCGGAATTAGACTAATGCAGATCCAGAAGAATGGGTCTGGGCTTTCGAAAAGATGAATGAGCAATGAGAAGATTGATTTTCTATAATTTTTCACGAAGAATATCGTCCTCAATCTCTCCATCTTCCGGGGTAACATTCTCCACCACCTCTAAGCTGACGAGCTCATAATCGAGAGGTGATGCATCGACATAATTGATATCCTCACTTTAGGGAGAATCGTTATCACTTGAAGTAGAATCATTGTTGAAATCGACGACAATCTCAGAGTGTTCTTTGAAAGCTTCAAGAGGTTAGGATTGTTAAAAAGAGGCACATCACACACACTATCAGGAATACCCTTGGACTCACTTGGGATCGGGACAAGGTTCTCAACACTAGACTTTATTACTTCGTCCGACTCCGTTGCTGGAATAGTGTCAAGATGCTCATCCTCTATTATGAGAGAGTCAACGGGCTCCTCGGTTGATAAAACGGGTGTGACTGCAATGGTATCGTCCTTGTCATCATCGTAGCAAATGGGAATCTTCCAATATCGATCTTTAGCTGCTTGATCTTCGGCAATTCGCCTATCTTCTTCCTTCTTTTGCATATATTGACCAACCATAACACATATGGATGTCATTTGCTCTATAAGCTTATTTTGAGAATTTAGAAGCTCATTTTGAGCATTGAAGATTGGATGATTGACGATATATTGTGGGGGTTGAGTTTGGTCAAAACCAGAATAATTAGAATCATAACATGGATTAGGTTCGTAATAATTCATCATTTGACATTGAAAAGTCTCGTGAGGACCCCCACAATCTTCACAACAAGGATATTGTTGTGGAAAACTAGGTGAAGTTTGTGGAAAATAATCAAAGTTTTGATTGGAATACGGGTCCTGATTATAGACAAATGAGACTTGAGGTGGACAATCATAGCCATTATGGGCATCGTTCCCACATAACTCACAAGAGTATGGCACGTATTGGGGTTGTGGAGGTGGGTTAAAAACGTTAGGAGAATCATTGACAAAATTAGGAGTGGAATCATAAATTGGTGTTCCATTTCTAACAGTACAATAAAAACAAACTCCATCATATTCATTACAACCACATTGTTGGCACGTACCCAAAAGACATTGTTGTTGCAAACTTTGCAAATTTTGTAGGATCTTATTAAGGTTTTGATTGTAGCATGGTTCCGGATTAGAGATAATCGGAATTTGCGGTGGACGATTGTAACCATAATGAGAACCTTTCCCACAAGACTTACAAGTACATCGTTGACAAAAGATATCGTCTAACGAATCACCACACTCGTAACAATAATAGTGGTCAATATGTGGAGGACTTTGCGAGGAATTTTTATCGGGGTCTTGATTGAAGACGAATGGCTCTTGAGGTGCAATAACAACGTTAGTATCGTCATTGGATCACTCAGAAGTGTTTAGAATTTTGTTTTTACCATGAATTGTATACCAACCTTCATTCAAACACTTTCGCATAAAAGCACAAGGTCGACAATATAGACCATCAACCAGGTCCCCACAAGTTGCATAATTCTGAGGGGGTCGTTCACGAATGATCTTGTCTACGAGACTCCCTTTAGAAAAACAATACTTTGTAGTGTACAAAGCTCCACAAGACGAGCATTCTTTAATCGCGTAAAGGGGATTTAAACGATAGTCGAATGACGCCATAAGAATTAAATGATATAGAGGGTTAAGAAAAGAATTAAATGGATAAGAAGAAAAAGAAGATTATTTTTGGGTTTTTACGTTTTTTTAAACAATTCATTTTATTAAAGGACAAAATTAGATAAGACAACTTACACCAATTAATCAACAAGTTTCACGGTAACTCTTTAAAGAGAAAAACGCACAAAGGAGTGGAGGAGTAGGAAAACGCGAAGCTATTAAAAACCTTTCTCCTTTAGGGTCGTAGTTCCTCGGAACAACCCGCCTTATACCCCTCTTATAGTTTGTTAATCAATTAAAAGTGAGCCGTACCTCGCAAGTGACACAAAAGGCAAGTTTTTGATCTTTGGTTCGGGAACTTATTATGATAATGCTTCAGTTGAAAGCATTATATTGATTATGAATTGTTTATCTTTATTTAGGACAATGTTTTTATTTTTTTGATTTTTCTTGCTTTTATATACTAATAAAAGAAAATGAAAAATATTTTTGTATTTTTAAATTTTTATAAAGAAAATGAATTCACAAGGAAGGGTCTTCAAGGCACAACAAACTTCAACTCGATAATCGTCTCACTGCCTCCCCGGCAGCGGCGTCAAAAATTAACTTTGAGGTTTTCTTACTATATAAATATAATATATATAATAAGTATTCTCAAAATATATTAATTATAGTATATAGTATTACCGGAAGTATCGGTCTCTCACTTCGTTATCCATAAAGTTTAAAACCGGACCTGGGTCGTTCTTCCCGACGAGGCGTGAATTTAAAAATCGAGAATCGGTTTGGAATTTATGCTTGAATGGTCACAGATTTGATTAGATTCTATTTCTACAATTAAAAATGCAAAAACAAGTAAAAGAAACCCTAAATCGAAAGCTATTTAAGTTAAAACCTAAAACGCGAACGTAAAAACGCGACTTAAAAACCTAATTTATCAAATTTTAATCCTAAAGTGATTTTTTAAACTTTAATAAGTCCTGAGTGACTAAAAAGAAAGAATAAAGAAAACTAGACCAAAAACGGAAGTGATTTGAGCTTAAAAACATGAAAAACGTGAACGGGATCAAATCTCATTCTTTAAAAAAACAAAATTTTGAAATTTTAACCCTACGGAAGCAAATTTATTTTTCCTAGGTCCTACATGATAAAAGAAATTTTTGAAAAAATAATTATATTTTTTTGATTTTTTATTTAATTTTTTTATGAATTAAAAACAGTTTTAAAAAGAAAAATTCATTAGAAATACTAAATAAAATGGGAAAAATATGAAAAATTCAGGGAAAGTCCATTAGGCTATGAGGAATAAAGGAAAAATAAAAACTACACCAACTGCTGAACAAATAAGCAGAGAAATAAGCAAATAAACAAATAAGCAATAAACTGAAAAGTGCATATAAATATTAAATGTTGCAAGTAATAACCTGAAAAAGACCATATGGCAGATGGTTTGTGTGTGGTGTACTAGGACGTGGGCTATACAAAGGGGGAGGTCATGGGTTCGACCCCTATGCCTCCCTTTTTGAAAAACATTTTTTTTATTTTTTTCTTTTTACTAACCTATAGAATAGACAAAGATAAGCAAATTTTAAAAAAGAAACTTTTTTCAAAAAGTGAAAATAAGCTGAGAAATAGGGTAAATAAGCTAACAGTTTCACTATTTTAACTACTACACTAACTGTTAAGCTACTAGAGGATAAAATAAGCTAAGGAGAATCACAAATAAGCAAAGACATATAAGCACTAACATCTAATAAGCAAATTCAAACAAAAATAATCAAATAAAAACAGGCAGAAAAGCTAAAAATCAAATAAGCAAATTTGAAAAACTTAACAAGCAGACGGCTTAGGAGGCACCTTTTGGGGCTTATTTTTAAGCAGCTAGAGGAAACTTGGGGCTAAATGAGCTATAAGCTCTTAAAGCTTATCCAAGTGGCTTCCTAGACCTGCAAATGAAAAGATTTTTGGAAACCAAATAAGCAATGAAAAAGGGCTTGGAAAAATGTTGTTTACAAAGATGCTTGGTTTTTGGAAATTTTGTGAAGTCAAAGAGCTAAAAGCAGGCTCAAAAATAAGCTGTTAAATAAGCTCCAAAAATAAAACCAAGTTAAAACAGATTGAGTGTGACACCAAAGGAGCTTGTGCTCAAAAGTTTAAAAGCTAAAAACCATGTTAAACATCTGATAATTGAAATTGAAAAAGAGGGGTTTGAAACTTAAAACTGACTTAACAAATTTTTTTGGCAGAAAATAACAAAGCACAAGTAAACCTTAATGGACTGTTAACTACTGCAATATACACTTGAAAACAACACAAAAACACACTTGACAACAGGTTTTGAAAGCTTAATCCAAAAAGCACTTCTTGGCTGTTTTAAACCAACAGTTTATGGACACCCTTTTAGAAAAACTTGAAAACAGTGTATGAGACTTAAAACTCAAGAAAAACAGATTGAAAATTGCTTAAAAAGGTTGGCCAAAGTATACCAAGTGACCCAAAGGTTTTTAAACACCTTTTGACCTACTTTGACAGGTTAACTCAAACACCCCTTTAACATTTGATTTTTCATTTTAAAGCTTAAAACAGATTATATGAAGACTTAAAACATGATAAGAGATTAATAACTAAACTAATTAAGGACATATAAGCAAAATCCTAATAGAAATAAGCACTTTGATATAAGATAAGCTATAGAGCAGTTTTAACTAAAATTTAAGCAGTTTAAATGAAAAACTCAGACAAAGGAAATCTAATTAACAAGTGAGTATCAACTAGCAACTAAAGATACTAATAAGCATAAACAAGCACATAATAAGCAGGAATAAGCTAATGCACAGGAAATAAGCTAAAAAGTAAATGAGCTTAAAAAGTGAGAAAAAGGGAAATGTACCTTATCCCTTGCTTAAACAGGGAATAAATGCTCAAATAAGCTAAATCTGCTAGCTCAGCTTATAAATAAGCTGTCAACACCCATAAGCACTTCTATTGTTTGCTTATCATCTAAATTAAGCTTAAATACCAACCTTTCTTTAGTGAAACAGTAAAGTGATAAAGAGTTGTTGTAAAAGCCTTTATAAGTAAAACAGTTATATGAGCTTATTAGAGCTTATGAGAACAGTAAATTCAGAAGTAACATTCAATGATAAGACATAATTTAGGATAAGTTAAAAACTTGAATTTAGCATTAATATTAAAAAGAGTACAAGGTTTGAAAACGTAAATGACTGAATTTAAAAGACTAAAAAAACACAAACTTAAAAACATTAAAAATTATATTAAACTACTCCTAGTTAGCTTTTTCTTCTGTCCTCTTCCTTCTTTTTATAAGCAGCAGCGTGTGCTTGTTGTGTTTGTTGAGTGAGAGAGCTCTAAGCATTAATCTTGACCCTCCAAAATGAGTAGTGCCCAAGTTCTTCAATCTTGTCCCTTGATTCGTATAGCCAATTGGGTGGTTTGGGATTGCCAAAGTGGTATTGGATTGTAGTGAGGTGGGGGGGGGAAGTATGATAGTGATGTTTTGTTGTGGGGTGAAGGAAGACGACAGTGAATAGTGGGTAGTGTATTGGCAGGAAATTAGGGAAGATGTACAGTATTTTAATGCAGGGTGAAGGTTTAAGGAAATGGCAATATTGCCCCCTAAAGGTGTAGAGTGTCATTGCATCCATCGTCCTTATATTTTGCATAGTTGGTCCCTGGTGTTAGGTTGGGGTTTGCACCGTTAGTCCTTTTGGACTAACATAGGACTAACGATGTTAAGGTTTTAATAGGTTAAAGCTAACAAAAGTTAAAAGGGAATTTGATTTGGGCAGTGGGTTTATAAAAAGACTTTGGGCTTTCTTATGGGCCGGTTAAGGATTAAAAGGGATTTAGGGCTTTTTATAAGATTTATATAAGTGGGCTGACCCAGACCCACTAGGTGGGTACGGGTGGGCCTACTTTTGGAAGTTTAGGTTTTCGGGTTTGGTTTTCGACGCTCTTTCCAAACCCACTTCCCGGGGTTGACTTTGACTTGATTTTGACTTTGACTTTTTGTTGACTTTGACTTTGTCTTTTTGACTTCTCACGCTCTTTTCCATTCTCGTGCTTGGTTTTGTCCGGTTTGCTCTGTTTTTGTCCTTTAGTGAATATCGGGTACCTGCATAGTACAAACACAAAAACAAGCATATATATGGCATTTTATGTGCGTTTTTTGTCGTTTAGGGTCGTTTTATTAAGTAAATGGTATGTGTATTTAGGCACATACCACTTAATGAAAAACAATATGATTTTATTTCGTCATGATTTGATAATCAAACTAAGGCAAACACACATGGATGTATTTTGGTGATGAACATATTGTGCAATTCTTAGCATACTTTCCGTGTTTCTAAGACGCGTTATTATTCTAGGTAGCGGCTAGATTTTTATACCATCTTTTACTTGCATGATTATCTTTTGCTCATTTTGCTAAGGTGAGTTCATAGCCCCACGTTTTACTACTTTTACTTTACTGTTTTAGGGTGAGAAACATTGCTTGCTTTTAAACTATAGACACAGTTACTTTACGTTGCCTTTTCCTGATTACGTGTTGCCTAACTAGCGAATAGACAACTATGCCCGAACTATCATGAACCGTCAATTGGTTAACCGACCGTTCTGGTTAAGTGAGCGCGAGTGTTATAAATAGATCTATTGGGAGTAATTATCCATATCCGGGTAAGTAGCGCTTACTAGATTCGGAGGTCCCGAACAAACGGATATATACCATGTCGGAATGTCAATAGTTGATCTTGGTCAGATATCTTCAAGGCGAGGAATACTATTTGGCATATAAAATGCTTCCTTTTAAATTGAGCTTCGATGTCATGAGCTTAGTGCAACAGTAAATATATTCTTTTTATGTGAAGTTGTATCTGTTATAACTGTCACATGCGTACTGTGAACTTGTGGTCCACCTTTTAATACTAAACTTAAACCTATGAATTCACTCAACTTTATGTTAACCGTTTTAGCATGTTTTCTCAGGTGCTTAGTTGTGGATGTCTTTGCTTGCTATATTGTGTTGCTATGCATTGGGTCAATTTTCAAGAAATGCTATTATTTACTGTTTAAACATCGTTGTCAATTTCTAATACTTTTATTCGCTTTCGCATATTATCTTTAAACTTATGTCAAACTTTATCTATTTTAATTAATGCAACGATGTTGGATTTTCAAACGTACCCTTAGAGGTCGTTCTTTGTATCTTGTGTGATGTTTATTTTGACGTTACGCCCCCGGACACGTATATTCCGTCCAGGCCCCGTTCGGGGGTGTGACATCATCGCTATGGACCAGTTCTATAGCAATGTAAGGAACCACCTTTGAAACCACCTCCATATTATCGCGTTTGACATCATCAACTTCCTGACGGAAGGATGCCTTGACAACTTTTAACCTTGCCTTCTCGACCACTAAGGAAGCAACCTTCGAATCCAAAGTCAAAAGGCTCACCTGATAGCCTTCCCATTTCTTACTTTCCAGCATTATCCTGTCAAGGTTAGCCTTATGCTCTTTAGCCTTGCTAGACAAAGTAGAAATCTTCTCACATACAGTCGAATTGTTGTCAAAATCCGTCATAGCAGCTTCACACTTGGCTTTAAGTCCTTTACATTCTTCATCCCTGGCTCTCTCCTTTTCCTTCATCACATCGCATTCTCCCCTAATCTGCTCGATGACCTTCAACAACTCCTGAGATCTTCTATTAATAGCATTGTCCATAATCGCTTGTCTAGCATAGCATCAGTCATGCAGATCTAGCAATTGCCACATCTAAATGGTTATCTAGGTGATTTTTCCATGCTGGAGGAGTAATGGTGGAAATTTTATGGTGACAAGTGTTTGCGTTCTGCAACTCAAGAACATCAGGGAGACCTATAAAGAAAAGGAATATATGAGAAACTTGAACAGGAAAGATCTAGATACATATATAAAAAAGGGGAATTCACCTTCATCATCATCAGAGATAATGAGTAATGGATAGGCATCTTTTGAGGAGGTAGTTTTTGCACGAGTAGCACGAGAAGATGAAGACCCTTGTGCCAGTTTATGTTTCACAAGAGGCCTTGATGATCCCCCTCTTGTTTTACATTTCCTATCCTTTATCCTCGTAGCTATACTCTTGGATGGATTACAAATTCCCCTTAACGCGGAGAGTCCCCCGAATCGGTCGTGTTCTCAACAAGCTGTACCACAGGTTCCGCATCACCAATAGGAGGCTCCATGTTGATCGAGACAGATGGGGAGCCAGAACCAAAGTCAGGAGAAGGTTCCTTAGGGAGGAAAGACATAATATCATCAGTCTTAGCGTACATGAAGTTCCTAAAAGCTAATTCTACAAAAAGAAAGAGTAAATCATATATTAGTGAAAAGGAAGGGATAAAACAAGAAATTAGGATGACAAATACCCTTTCCATCTATGATAATCGCGGGACGCTGCTAACCATGCTCCCACGAAGGTTTCAGACCAGCCATGAAGAGAATGGGATCAGGAAACACACGAACGCTGGTAGGATGTCTACCAAGACATTGGAAAAAAGGATTGTTATGGATGTTATCGGGAAGCTTGTCTCCAAAAGACTTCATATCCCATCTGTTATCCTTGGAGAGAATCTTAGGACAATTAGCAGGAACAATGGAGTCTTAAACAAAGAAAGCAACCTTTCCAACCCTCAATGCGAGTAATGACTTTAGGAAGAAGGTTAGGAATATGTTTCTCATGTCTTTTGGCGAATGTCAACCACTTACCACCAGGAAAGGAATTAAAGAAACCCTTAAAAAGGTCAACGGATGGTTCACACCCATACGCTTTTCACATGATGATAAAGGTAGTAAGTTTAGCACAGCCGAATGAGTTAAGTCTAGAAATATGAATATGAAAATACTAGAGTACATCACAAAAGAACTGAGTAAGAGGTAGCCTAAGGTTTGCAAGACTAAAACAATGAGTATATAGCCCGACATATCCGTCTGGAGCATCGAATATAGTCTGGTTACGCTTGGGAATCATAACACTATACGCAGAAGGAACGGGATAGAGTTCAAGAAAGTAGGCAAACTCTTCTTTCGTAAGTTCACAAGTCTAAACACGAATAGTATCCTTTGCATTCATAGTAAAAGGAAAAAGAACGATGATCTTCCCTTCTGGATGATTGAATGATATGCAGAGACTATGTGTGCAGTAGGAGAAGATGGTAAAAGAAAATAAGGGTTTTAATAGGGTATTTAATGGTAACAGTGTAACCCTCTTTACAATCGTCCATGTGTAGGGATGATCTTTGAACCATATTTTAAATTTTAGATAGGGTATGATTTGACAATCATATTGACCGAGGAAAGACTCTTTAGTAATGATTCATTTAAGTCTTTAACTAACCCCCTTTAAAAGTAGGATTAGCATTTAATGTGCAAAGTATGCGTGAATATTAGGCTTCCAATAGGAGCTTTGATACATTTGTTATGAAGTCAAAATCAATGCATCCATAGATGTTATAGGAACCAAGAAATCACTTCACTTCACCATGGTATTAACCAAGAAAATAAAAATAGGAGATGATAAAAAAGAGGAAGAAATAAGATGAGATGAGAATAGTTAGAGAGAGAAAGTAGAGAGAAAGAGGAGAGAAAAATAAAGATTAGATTGCTTGAAAGAAAGAAAATGAAACAACCAACCCTTCTCCTGGTGTGGAGAAGGGTAATTATAGTTAGACACCACACGTTGGACGCCTAGCTTTTCTAACACGGGCCGGGCTTGGGTTTTGCTTATGATTAAACCCGCAACACATACAATATTAGATTACTAAACGAGCCTGGTTTCCTTTCTAGCCTATTACAACATATATTTAGATAAAGACCGAAGCTTCCTCGTTGAGTGACCGAGCTTCCTTGTTCGACTCAATATTTTGAGGCCAATAATCTCCCCCAAAGCAAGGTCTTGAACCTTGAAACAAGCTTCCTTGTTTGACTCAATATTTTAAGGCTAACAACCTCTCTCGAAGCTTGGTTTTTGACTAATTCCGAGCTTCCATGTTCATAGTCAAAACATGGTCTTGGGTTTCTTGAGATTGCTTTGACGTTGAGATCTTGAGTCTTATTCTTGGTCTTTATCTTTATTGTAGGCTTGTTCATTCATGCTGTGTGATCTTTGATCTTGAGCCTTTTCTTTTTGATTTTGACTTTAATTCTGATATCTTTAAATGTTTATCCTTGAGATCTTTATCGTCTTTGCCATCTTGCGATCTTGTGTCTTGACCAACATGCTCATACTTTGCATCATCTGGAAAGCTTGCTAACAATCTCTCATGACATCTTTATCTTGATAATCTTGATATCTTGAAGGAAGATCTTGAATATCAGAGTTTGCGGAAGTCTTTGTCTTTAATTCTTGAGCTTTCTTAATTCTTGAATCTTGATGCTTATAGTATGTCTTTGTAGTTTGAGCATGAGCATGTGGTAATGAATTAGACTCTGCTGGAATGAGGCTGCAACACCGTCGTTTGTACTTGCATTTGAATGTTAGTGATAAACACTAGATATGGATGAATATGGCTTTGTCATTTGTCGAGATTAGGTTACATTAACCTCCAGATTTGTAGGACTATTTTATAGTATAAATATTATACTTGTGATCAGGTAGATTCAAAGAATCTCCTTGACAGGGTTTCTAGCTCAAAGTGTTAGATCCTCTAATGCATATGCATTAGATTCACTGTACTTGCTTGTTCTCTATACTAGAACATCTCAAAGCAGACAACACGATATGAGTGAATCAGATAGTTACTATTACTGGACCATTATCGATATCCAGTTGACACAAGCTTGATTCATCTAGAATCTCATAAGTCACCTACCGCAGCGCTATTTGATGTTTACTCTGGAAGGATTTCTATTTGTCACTGTGAATACTAAAGAGTATCACTCTGAATGTTCTGGAAGAATCACAAGGATAATGCGTAGAACTCTTGTTAACAGCTTGTGAACTTGATGATGTTCAACAAGTGTTTGTCATGGAATATGTCCTAATGAGATTTATTTTATTGATCTCTTGGCTCTAGACTTGATTAGTGCGTTTTGGTTTTAGTAATCGAAGACTGGAGCTAACTGCCACCTTTTCAATATCAACAGTCTCGGAGTGAGATGTCAATAGATAACGTGTGTATCTTTGTAACAAATGAGACAAATATCTTTTGAGAGAAACTTGAATGGATGGAAAGGGTTGTGCAGTGCATCACTGGGTCCATGATGTCTTGTATTCAATACCAGAATTCATCTTTATCAATCTGATAGATTATGTATTGACCCAGTTTTTGCCTAAATGTGTGTGGAGGGCTTCTTTCTTTTCATCATTTATCCATACATTTCTTTTTAATTCTTCAACCCCTTCAATGCTTACCAAGACGTCTTTACTAACATCATGTTGTGATTGTTCCAGTGCTAGCTCAATCTTATTCGGCATATTCCCTTAACTCATTAATGTGTCGTTGTGTGGTGTGTATTTTTATGATTTAAGTTTTAAATTTATATTTTGCCGACTTAACAAAAAACAACACTTTAACGGGCAGTGTACCCGGTCGGTGGTAGATTCGTGGTAAGTAAGGTGTCGAACACTTGAAGCGAGGTTAAATCTCTCAATTTATTAATATTTTGGTTATCTAATCTAAGTAATTCTAATCTAAGTCAAACCTATGCTAATCCTATATTAGTTCTAATCCTAATTCTAACAGGTAAAAGAGGGGTTTCAGCTTGAGAGACTGGCATGGTTTGTTTGGTAACTACAATCAATTTAAGACACTTTAACCCACGCAAGAAAATTAATAGAAGATAAAAGATCAGTCGAGCCTTATGATAGAAAACTGTATTAGCCATCATTAATCCGATTAGAAGTTGGTTTGTTTATCCAGTGCAATGATTACTTATCTCGAAGAGGCATACCATTCTTAGACTTAGGCGGGACTTCATCCTAAGACCTAGACACATTAGTTCTGTCACAATTAAAGCATCCACATAAAGCATCCTTATTTGCTTATTATAATATATCTTAGGGATTAAAGCAATGGTGATCTTGTTAAACCCTAGCTTATAAAGACTTTGCCTACTTACTACTTAATGGCAATTTATACTCTAGTAGTCCACTTGTCCAACTATCTAATGGAATCAGAACATTATTTGTTGAATTATCTAGATTCACCTACTAGTTAACATGTTCAATAAACCAAAGGCAATTTTTGTTAACTAGTTAAGCCAGAAGCGTATCCTTAGCACGATTTTAAAAGGACAATATTTGTGATCCTATGATTCTAGATGTATAAATCACTATATGGAGAGCTATCCCGACATCTAGATTACTTGGTCCGTATCACTAGATCTAGTTAAATGATAGGTATTGGGAATTAAGGGCTTCTACAACTTTGTACTGCTGGTTCAACTTAGTACTGCCTTGAGAAGACTTAGTACTGCCAGTACAAATTGTTAGTATTGCCAGTTTATTAGTACTGTTAGTTAGTACCGTTTGTTATATATTTAGTATTGCTAAAGTAATATGCATGAGTTATATTAGGAATAGATATGCATGATCACTTGACGCGTTTTGTAAGCCCATTAAGGTTTCCTTAGTGTATAAAAGGAACTCTAAGGCATAGATCTATATATCACTTTTCATATTAGTATTCATAGCTTGCATAGCAATCATAGTTAGTATTCATAGCTATTTTGTAACTCGAAATAGTATTCAATATATTGAAAGTTTAGTAAAGATCTTGTTTTTACTGTTTCATTGTTCTTTTTAGTATTGCAAACTAGATTCTGCATAGTTTGTGATATTCCTCAATCTTAGTTTCTACTATAGTTGTCTTGGATTTATCCAATATAACTAAGCTTTAACAAGCTAAGTAAGATCTGTCAAGAAGGGATCAACAAGTGGTATCAGAGCTTGTTGAGAAACTCTGAATAAGAAGAACATTATATCTACATAAGATCTCATAATCAAAGAGAAGATGGAATCACGGTCAGAAACTACTCAAACAGTGTCTGCACTAAAACTTCCTATACTCAAAACAGGAGACTATGATCTATGAAGCATGAGAATGGAGCAATATCTTACTCACACTGATTATGATCTTTGGGAGGTTATTATGAATGGTGATGCACCTGCCATTGCATCAGCTAGTACTGAAGGTCCTATTCCTCCCAAAACTGCTGAACAAAAGCTAGCAAGAAAGAATGAATTAAAAGCAAAAAGCACTATGTTGTTGGCCATTCCTGATGAGCACCTATTGAAGTTTCATGGAATTAAGGATGCAAAGAACTTATGGGAAGCAATCAAGGCCAGGTTTGGAGGCAACAAAGAATCAAAGAAAATGCAGAAAACCATTCTGAAGCAGCAATATGAGAATTTTACTGCATCAAGATCTGAAAGACTGGATAAAACCTATGATAGGTTTCAAAAACTCATCAGCCAATTGGAAATTCATGGGGAAGTTATCTCCCAGGAAGATGCAAATCTTAAGTTGCTAAGAAGTCTACCATCAACTTGGAACAATATTGCCTTGATCATGCATAACAAAGCTGATCCAGATGAGTTGAGCATGAACGATTTGTACAACAACTTGAAGGTGTATGAAGCTGAGATTAAAAACTAATCAAGCTCAAACTCTCAGAATGTGGCTTTTGTATCTTCAAATGATACTAGCAGTACTAATGAAGCAGTTAATACTGCTCATGATGTTCCTGCTGCTAGGTCAAAGGGACAAGCTTCTTCCTCAACCTATGCTGATGATGTCATGTTTTCCTTCTTTGTCAATCAATCTATTAGTCTACAGTTGGACAATGAAGATTTGGAGCAGATTAATATTGGTGATCTTAAAGAGATGGATCTCAAATGGCAGGTGGCCATGCTTACCATGAGGGTGAAGAGATTCTTAAAGAAGACAAGAAGGAATCTAAATTTCAATGGCAAAGAAACTGTTGGCTTTGATAAGACAAAGGTTGAATGTTACAACTGCCACAGGAGAGGTCACTTTGCTAGAGAATGCAGGGCACCAAGGAATCAAGGGAATAGAAATGGAGATGCTCCAAGAAGGATTGTACCAGTAGAGACTCCTGCAAATGCCTTGGTTGTTCAAGATGGGATAGGTGGTTATGATTGGAGCTTTCAGGCTGAAGAAGGCATCACAAACTTTGCTCTAATGGCCTATACATCCCAAGGTTCATCAAGTTCATCAAGTTCAGACTCTGAGGTACATACTTGCTCTAAAGATTGCTTAAAATCATATGAAACTCTTCAAAAATAGTATGATCAACAACGTGAAGCTCTTAATAAATCTAATCTAGAAATTATAGGTTATCAAATGGGATTAGAATCATTAGATTAGAATCATTATAAGCTAGGATAGTTGTTCATGAAAAGAATGAAGCTGTTTATGAAGAAGATATTGCATTTTTAAAGTATGATGTCCAAGTGAAAGATTTTTCTATCAAAGAGAAAGATGATTTGAAACTTAAACTAGAAAAATTTGAAGAATCATCAAAGAATCTAACTAAAATGATAAATAGTCAAATAAGTGCTAAAGACAAAGCTGGTCGTGGTTAAAATAGTCAAATGAATGAGAGTGAAGTGGTTAATAGTGTGTTTAATAGTAAATAAAGTGATGTGGATGATAGTCTAGTAAATGATAGATTTAAAACAGGTGAAGGGTTTCATGTAGTTCCCCCTTCCTACACTGGGAACTACATGCCCTTAAGACCTGACTTATCCTTTGCTGGGTTAGATGATTC
This sequence comes from Tanacetum coccineum, assembly GCA_026074375.1. Taxonomy (NCBI): domain Eukaryota; kingdom Viridiplantae; phylum Streptophyta; class Magnoliopsida; order Asterales; family Asteraceae; genus Tanacetum; species Tanacetum coccineum. The sequence goes on along the minus strand of BQNB010103278.1, from coordinate 7,743 downwards.
TGTCTATAAGGCTAAAGTAAGTAAAACTATTACTACTGCATCTAAAACCAGTAAGGATAGTGTAGAAAAGTCTAAAACTGTTAGGCCTAGTGCTCCTATCATTGAAGATTGGGACACTGATAGTGATAATGATAGTGTGTTTAGACCTAAANAACAAGTTTTGCAAAAGTCCAAGAGATATAGTGAATCTTTCGTTAATATACTTGAGTGATAAGATTATTTTAAATCTTTTTGTTAGATATTAGAAAAAGACTCGGTCACCCTATGTATTTTACTGTTCATTATAACTCGTAGTCTAATAGGTAAACGTATGACTTTCGGTATTGAACCGGGTACTAATACCCGGTGTATTGTAAGAACTATAAATACCTCTTCCAACTTTGGAAGAGGTAAGCATCTATTCATTTTACACACACTCTTTAGTGTGTTTTCCTTATTTCTCTCTTAACTATTCTCTCTCTCTAACTTTCTCTCTAGATCTCTTTAGATCTATACATGTTTGTGTGAATTCGGGAACCTACAAAGCTCTCTATGGGCTAAAGCAAGCCCCAGAGCATGGTATGAAACTCTTTTAAAATTTCTTATTCAGCACAAGTTTGTCAGAGGTACCATTGACAACACTCTTTTTTACTTATAAGACTAAGAGTGACGTTATTATTGTACAGATATATGTGGATGATATTATTTTTGGGTCAACAAGTTCAAAATTAAGTAAACAATTTGGAAAGCTGATGACCAAAAAGTATAAAATAAGTGTGGTATATCTTATATCATAACCCGAGGTCGATTCTTGAATCTAGTTAGTTTCTAGAGAGAGAAACACTAGAGAGAGAGAGAGAATAGTTTAGAGAGAGAAAGTGTTTCTTTTCAAATGATTA
>BQNB010103276.1:0-16889 GCA_026074375.1 Tanacetum coccineum | reverse complement strand
TCTTGTAGTGCATCAAATACCAATTTCAACAGTTCAACCACCAGGTGGCTTTGATAATGTTGGACAATTTACACACACCGGAATGCAACATGCGTATGACACGTTGGCTTATACTAGTTATCCGGTCAATATGATGATGGCTCAAAACCCATATGATGAAATGTACGAAGGAACAGATAATGAGATGATTCCAATCAGTAACGAATTTGTTTCATCATTTAACAGCATGGATCAATGTTCACATCAGTTAAATAGAACACTTTCAGATGACCTTTCTCGTTTTCTAAATGCTAATCAAGACAATTTAGTGGATTCTCATGTCACTTTAGTTGAGAACCAAGGTAATCAATCTGTTAACAAATTTTTGCCATAATTTCTTTAGTCTGGGGTATGTATCTCATCTCAAGTTTGACCTTGCATTTCAGTAGATAACAAGACGCTAATCATTATGCCAACAAACTGGGAGTCAGAGAATTCGGGATCTGTACAACAGTCACAAACTCCATGGTATTACCTAATGCTTCTCGATATCTAATGAAGATTGGTTACACAACCATTAACTGTGGATCCAATCTATCAATTTTAAGTTATTATTGTGATTGCCATTCATCGACTAATTATATGACACCATTCTTATGTCGCTGCAGGTCCAACAACTTCTCGTAGGATGCAAATCTTCGTAAATAGCGTCGTTAATAGAATTGTAGGCTGCATAAGTATCTGTTATGATTAGTTGTTTATTCTTTTAACCTTTATTGAGATACTAGTCGTGTTATTCGTATGTGTTCTTGTAAGAAAAAAAAAACTATCTTTTATTGTTTATGATGATTAGCTTGGAATTGAATATTTGGATATGCTAAGATATTTATGATTGATGGTTAAACGTAACAATTTATCTGGGATTTGTCAGGATAACACAACTTATTTTGAAATGCCTCACAAAGTATACTCGAATCATTATGATATGTGATTTGTTACGATTGTGAAATGTTCGTTCTTTATTAAAACTTACAACTGGTGTGTTGTTTCAGTACAATATCGATTCATCTCCTAAAAGAACGTCTACAGCCCCATTTATGTTACAAGGAGTTCGTATTATTTTTAATGTAAATCTTTAGAATATTCGATCAATGTTAAGTTGTTTTACCATGTCGAATTGAAAAGTCGAACTGGAAAATCAAAACAATGATATTACGAACCATTGAGACATACTGTGACATACTGCAATGTATGCAGCCACACTTGCGTAATGTTACTGAATACGCATACAAGTGAACAAGGACCCTGATGATGAAAGCCTGTGAATTTTGGTAACTGTTTGCTTGTTGCTTCACATCTGACTATTCTTGAGCAACTTGCTTGTAGCTATAAACTCTGTGTCTTTTGATTTTTTGAACCTCTATTGCTTCTAGCTGTCTAACAGGCTGCCACATCATGACTTAATACATCTCCTTACTTGGCCTCACAGGCTGCCACATCAGCATCTCTCTCCCACTTAAAAATACTTTTCACTCATAACACACCCCTATCTCTTCACTTTGGCCCACCACCCACAATTTTATTTTATTTTATATTTTTTTCACACAAACATAATGCATTTCATTTAAATTAAATTATAATACAAAACATAAAAAACATATGAAATAAAAAAAAATACAACTTACAAATCAAAATTCCGTATCAAAAATATGGTCGTAAAACACATTTGTTAAATTAAAAAATTTGGCCCACTTAACAACAATTTCAGCCCAATGTTATCCTAAGAAATATATTTTATCTCACAATGTTATCCTCCACACACTCATACACACTGTCTTTCTTTCTAAAAAAATACACACACACTCATACACACACGCTCACACACACAGCACACACACAACCCATTAAGGGTATGTTTGGTAAAATGGGCTGGAGCTGGGGCTGGGGCTTATGTTGGGTTGGGGCTGGGGCTGGGGCTTATATTATAAGTCGAAATTAAAATTTGTATTTTTTAAAACTTGTTTGGTAAATGGGCTGGGGCTGGGGCTTATTATTGTAAAATTACTAAAAAGGACATAATTAAATAAATTTTTGGTATATGTTAGATATTTTTAGGGGTATATAAGTAATTTTTGTTTCATAAGCCCCGGGCTAAAAATTTTAGCCTTTTTTATGGGGCTGGGGCTTATAGAGGCTTATAACTTTATAAGCCCGCGTGACAAACGAGACTTATTTTATAAGCCGGCTTATTTTAAAAGCCCAAGCCTCAATAAGCCCCTACAAGCCTCCATCCAAACACACCCTAAATAGAAGAAAGAGTAAATTGCAAAAATGGTCCTTGTGGTTTGGTCAAATTGCAGATTTGGTCCGTCAAATTTTAAAATTGCAAAAAACGTCCTTATTTTGAAGGTTTGGTTTCACTTTTGATTCTTGGTCGACTTGAAATGACTAAAATACCCCTCTGCAATTTGGCCAAACCATAAGGACCATTTTTGCAATAATAAAAAAATTTTTAAAAATTAAAAAAAATCTGTAAGAATTTTTTTTATTTCGGTTTCAGTTTACGAGCAATAATAAAAAAAAATTATTATTTTTTATTTCGGTTTCAGTTTACGAGCAATAATTAAATAAAAATTTATTTATTATTTAATTTCGATTTCAGTTTACGAGCAATAATAAAAAGAATTAAAAAAATTTAAATTTTAAAATTTTTTATTATTGCTCGTAAACTGAAACCGAAATAAAAAAAATTTTAAATTTTAAATTTTTTTATTATTGCTCGTAAACTGAAACCGACATAAAAAAAAATTTAATTTTTTTTAAATATTTGTTTTATTATTGCTCGTAAACTGAAACCGAAAAAAATACAACGGTTAAGTTTTTTGTCTTATTTGACTCGCTTTTGTGACGAGATGTAAAAAAAAACCGGTGGCGAGCATCCTTAGTATGGTGGCGAGCAAAGTGGCGAAGCCACGTCGGATGTGACGAGCTACACTCGTTGCCATACTCCTTCCTCTAACATCTCTGAACACATGGTGTGCCATTTAAATTAATGAATGCTAGCCACAAGAAGTCTTTTGCATTATGATGAACTTTATACAAATTAATAAGGCGGTCTTTTTGTTCTTCCTGTGGTACATAATGACTCCAGTTTCCACATTTCATGGAGACTAATAGCTCTGTATCAATGTTTTATAGGATATAGACATCTATGGAATTACCTAGTATTTCTTAGGGTCCGTTTGGTTCGTAAGTGAGATTAGATTTGGTTTAGAATTTAGATTTGGTGTAAGTTTAAAAGAGAAAAATAATATTTTTTTATATGTATTTAATAATAAATTTTTAATGAAAAAGTATTATTTAATTATGTGAGAGAAGAGAACGTGATCTCACAGGTTTAGAGTAAAACCACCCATGAGCTCGAGATTTAAAAAACCCTTATTAGTGGGTTTTGAAGAGTCAAACCCCATTAATCAAACAACTTTTTTTTTGGACTAAACCCAAAAACCCCCCTCTATAAACCCTCTAACCAAACGCACCCTTAGTTTGGATATATGATGTGGAATAATTTAAGTTCCAAATACGTACATATGATACTTGTTATCACGCCATATTTTGCATACATATCAATCAAACTATTTCCAACATAATTACATAAGCATTTTGCTTATACCTGTTGTTTGCTGCATATACATGAACCCATTTACCCAAATCTAAAGCTCCTAGCTTTGAGCAAGCAGACAACACACTTACAAATGTTGCATCATTAGGCTTCACATCAGACTCATTTAACATCATTTTAAAGGTGTCAAGAACTTCCATAAACATACCGTTATGAACATACCCATTAATCAATCCATTCCATGAAAAGAAATTTCTATCAGGCATCTTATCAAACAATGAACAAATTTTATTAAAAACAGAATAATGATCTTGAATCTCAATTCAAGATCTAAACAATCTCTCACAAACAAATCAAACAGCTTGATCTTAATCAAGAACCCAAAACCAAATCACCACTGCTAATCAGGTGTGATTCAATCACCTAATTAGTGATTGTTCTATTACAATGAATGATCAACAAGATCAGATACAACTTTTCTAAAGAGAAAGAGAGGAGCGTATATCTTGAGAGAGAAAGAATTTTTAGGGTTATGAAAAAACATAACCCAGACTTGAGCTTATATACTTAAATGAGTATCCTTTCTTGACACCTTTGGTCCTTCAACTTTAAGACATGAACTCCTTAAGCCCAAAGTAACTTCAAACTACAATACAACATTGACAGGATTAGTCCCTGAGATATAAGAGGGATTAAGATTACCCTTAACACCCTCCCTTAATCTTATTCTGAAATAAGTCAATAAGCCCCATTTTATAACACAATAAATTATGTTGTTTTGTATCCAATCCCTTGGTTAGAATATCTACAATTTGATTTGCAGTTTCTATTTTAATTGTTTCTGTTACCCCAGCAACTATTTTCTCTCTTACAAAATGTAAGTCAATTTCTAAATGTTTAGTTCTCTCATGAAAAATGGGATTGGCAACAATTTTAATTGCTGAATTACTGTCACAAAACACCTTTACAAGTAAAAGATTAAAACACTTTAAATCTTTTAAAATTTTAAGTATCCAAATGACTTCAGAAGTTATAGAAGCTAGAGCTCTATACTCAGCTTCTGTAGATGATTTTGAAATTGTGTTTTGCTTTTTACTCTTCCAGGAAACCAAAGATCCACACATGAATACACAATAACCAGTAATAGACCTTCTAGTATCTGCACACCTTGCCCAGTCTGCATCTGAGTATGCTTTAAGATCAATACTAGATGCAGACCTTTTAATCACATTTATACCCTTACATGAAGAACCTTTTAAATACATGATTACCTTCAAAGCAGTTTTCAGATGGCTCTTAAGAGGATTATGCATAAACTGACTAAGACAAGAAACTATATAAGCAATATCAGGTCTAGTAGTGGTTAAGTATATAAGCTTACCAATAAGCTTTTGATACTCAGTAATATTATCAAGCAGAGGATCAGTATCACTTGGTTCACTAGTCAAAGATATATTAGGCTGCATAGGCAAATTAGAAGGTTTTCCAGTAAGTAATCCAAATTCATCAATAAGCTCAAGACAATACTTTCTTTGATTCAAACAAATACCCTTAGGAGTATCTAATACCTCAATTCCAAGAAAGTATTTTTAACTTTCCTAAGTCTTTGATTAATAACTTTGTTTTAAAAAATTGCTTAACCTTTTCAATTTCAGCTAAACTATTCCCAGTTATGATTATGTCATCAACATAAACTAACAACGCAATGAAAACATCACCAAAAGACTTAGTAAACAGACTATAATCATTTTTACTCTGCACAAAATTATTTTCAAGTAAAGCAGCAGTAAGCTTAGCATTCCATTGCCTAGGAGCCTGCATAAGGCCATATAGAGACTTATTAAGTTTACACACTTTAGTCTCATTAGCAGGAAAATAATCAAGGGGTAAAGTCATATAAACAGTTTCTTCTAAGTCACCATACAGAAAAGCATTATTAATATCCATTTGAAACAAGGACCACCCACTCTGCACATCAAGATTAATCAAACATCTAACAGTGACAATCTTAACAACAGGAGAAAAGGTTTCATCAAAATCTATTCCCTCCCTTTGATTGAAACCTTTAGCAACAAGCCTAGCCTTGTATCTTTCTATTTCTCCATCAGATTTGTATTTAATTTTCCAAACCCACTTGGAACCAATAGCTTTTCTTCCAACAGGAAGATCAACAATTTCCCATGTATTATTCCTATATAAAGCATCCATCTCAGCATTCATAGCATCAACCCAATGCTTATGCTGAGAAGCCTCAAGGTAAGTTTTAGGTTCAATACCCTTATTAAGCATAGTGGCAAAACAATAATTTCCCTTACTCAAATAAGAGTAATTAACATACTTTTCAAGACCATATTTAACTTTAGAATCAACAATAAAATCATTAAAATTCTTTGGAAAAACAGAAGTTTTAGAAGACCTTCTTAAACTTTGAACACCATTATTATCTTGACTGACATTATCCTGATTTTGATCATGTAGATCATTACCCTCATAACTATTATTTTTATCCTCATCGGCTGCAAAACTCTCATTCTCACTGGCAAAATCATCTGCATCCTGAGAATGCCCTACATCATTCTCATTAGAGGATGCAGAAGTTCTACCAGAGTGAGAAGGTGAATTACCATGTCTGATAGGGCTGGGGTTCCTTCTCTCCTCATCATTGGGCATTTTAGGTAGGTCATCAAGAGTGTTAAAGTTGAAAAAATTCAAATGATCTACATCTTGAACAGACTTATCAATTCCAGTGGAGCTTTTTTGCTTAAAAGGGAAAATATCCTCAAAAAACTTAATATCCCTAGAATAGATAACCTGTTTATTATCAAGACTCCAAAATTTATACCCTTTCTTATAATTCGAATATCCAACAAGAACACACTTTTCAGACCTACTTTTAAATTTATCATGATTGCTCAAAATAGTAGCATAAGCCAAACAACAAAAAGATCTCAAATGTTTGAGAGAAGGAGGCTTATTATACACTAGGTCATAAGGAGATTTTCCATTCAGCACAGAGGTAGGTAATTTGTTAATCAAATAGGTAGCAATTAGAACACATTCAGTCCACATATTCAAAGGAATCCCTCCCTGGAAAATAAGGGATCTAGCAACATTAAAAAGGTGTGTGTGTTTTCTCTCAACAATTCCATTTTGTTGAGGGGTACAACTACAATAGATCTAGTGAATAATACCATTAGATTCACAGAAACCAAAAAATTGTTGATTAACAAATTTAGTACCATTGTCACTTCTAAAGACCTTAATGTTTTTCTTAAACTGAGTTTTAATGAGATTATAAAACACCATTATATTATAGAAAACTTTAGTTTTAGATTTAAGAAAATAAACCAAAACTGCCCTTGAAAAATCATCCACAATGGTCAAGAAATATTTAAACCCTTCCCTACTAGTGACTTTATAAGGCCCCCATAAATCTAGATGAACAAGTTCACCCAACTCAGTTGACACATGATCACTAAGAGGAAAATGTTCTCTGGTCTGTTTAGCTCTTTGACAAGTATCACAAATTAATTCAGAGTTTTTATTGTCAAAATTTAAAGTATGTTTTAAAACATCCAAAACTTAGTCAACAGGATGACCAAGTCTGCAATGCCAAGTTTGTCTAGATAAAAAACATATATTATTACTTTTAAAATTCTCAAAATTAATACCTTAATTTCCATCAAAGTAATATAATCCACCAATTTGTTTACCAGTCCCCAGAATTTTTTCCTTTCCTTAAATCCTGGTTCATCACATAACAATGCATTTCATTAAATGCAATCACAAATTTACTATCTCTAGCAACTTTATGGACACTCATCAAACTAACACAGTATTCAGGCACAACCAATACATCATATAAAGTTAAATAATCAGTCAAAGACATGTTTCCAATTCTAGTAATAAATGCCTCAGTCCCATTAGGATGAGTAACTTTAATCTTTAAGTAAGAAACATCAATGACATTAATAAGATTCTTATCAGTATAAGTAATGTGTTGATTAGCACCTGAATCAGTAATTAGTCCTTTAGAGACAAGCTTAGAATGCAAAGAACTATTAGAACAGAAGAATTTCTCAAAATTCTTATTAAACATAGTACTTGAATTCATATAAGTACCTGCCATATTAGAGTGACTCCCTTTTCCATTGACAAAATTCTCTTTGATTAATGAAATAATAGTAGCCATTTGTTCATTAGAAAATCTGATCCGTCCAAATTAATACATATATATAATATATAGATACATACTAATAAGGAAGATAATCAATAATAGTATAGTATAGTATTTCCGTCGGGTTAAGAAATTCACTTTTAACCAAAGCGATATCTCAACCAATAATTTAAAACATCTATCAAATAGTATATCTGCTTAAATATAACGCCTTCATTTGCCATCGTTGGATCTTTTTGCTTTAATCTTGAAATGCATATGAGAATTGTAAATGAGTTCCCGCCACGTAGAGGTTTCTAATTTGCCCAAACCATGTTAGTACGCAGGCACATGGTTGAATTTGATTTATTTCCCTTTCACGTGCAATGAGGTCATGCCAAACTAAGGAACATATTTTTTTAACAATTGATTCTATTTTGGCTTTTATAATGGGCCTAAATAATAATGGGTTAGGCCGGCCCATTTAACTGGGTTACGGGCTGGCCCAATAAAATCCAAGGTCACCGTTGGACTCGTTTTCTCGCGCTCTTTCCAATCTCGTGCTCGGTTTCGTCTGGTTTTGCCTTTGTTTTGTCTTTTTCTTGATATCCGGTACCTGCACATACATAAACACAAAAACGACATATATTTGCATTTTTCATTATGTTTTTGGTCATTTCGGGTCATTAAATTAGGTAAAAGATATGTATAAAATAGCGAATACCAAAATCCATTAGAAGAACTAGAACCAACAACATTATTAGAAACATTTTTCCCTTTAAAATTTGACCCAACTTTTCTTTTCCTAAAATCAGCAGGATATCCAATTATTCTAAAGCATTTGTCAATAGAATGACCATTGAAACCACAATTCTCACATACCAAAGTAGAACCCCTAGCAGTTCTCATATTCTTATTATCTCCCTAGAACTTCATCTGTATTAGACCTTCTACAAGAACCATCAATAAATCCAGTTTTGTTTTTACCCTTTAATGCAAGTAACATAGCACAAGACCAAACTTGATAGTTCTCAGTCCCTTTTAATTTTACAGATACAACAATTAAGGCCACAGAGTCATTGGGGGTGCAAGTGTAAAGTGTGGCTAACATCAAGTTTACCGATTAAAGTAACATTATCAACATCACTTCCATCATCATATTCACTATCAGAATAACCATGAAGATACATGATTACAACACTAAGAAAAGAAAACAAGAATACAAAACAAGTTTAAAAAGTTCCCAGGCTTCCTTGCCACTTAAGTGGTAGGTCAAAGGCAGCTAAACTTGTTCTTAAAAACAACCAATAAAAGAGAAAGAGCGTGAAAGGTGTTACAGAGGACGCAATCAGCAATAGCAGCGGAAGACCTTCTTACCATCCTTTGATTCACTTAGTCAAAGGATAACAAGAACCCCAAAATCTTTAATTCCAAAGTACCAAACCCTAATTTTAAAATTAGGGTTTTTTCCTCCTTAATAACACCAGCAGACCAACTAACAATCATCAATAAAACCCAAAAAGCCTTCAAAGATTAAAAGCCCCAAATTTCCTAAACCCTAATTTTCTAAAAAAATTAGGCGATTTCAAGAAAACATTTCTCTTATCAAAAAATTTATCAATTAACAATCGTTGATTGATCAAAATCACTTGAATTGATAAAACCCTAGTTTTTCAATCAGAACCAGAAGAAAAACCTAGCTCTGATACATGAACAAATTTTATTAAAAACAGTTGAATGATCTTGAATCTCAATTCAAGATCTAAACAATCTCTCACAAACAAATCAAACATCTTGATCTTAATCAAGAAACCAAAACCAAATCACCATTGCTAATCAGGTGTGATTCAATCACCTAATTAGTGATTGTTCTATTACAACGAATGATCAACAAGATCATATACAACTTTTCTAGAGAGAATGAGATGAACGTATATTTTGAGAGAGAAAGAATTTTTAGGGTTATGAAAAAAACATAACCCATACTTGAGCTTATATACTCAGATGAGTATCCTTTCTTGACACCTTTGGTCCTTCAACTTTAAGACATGAACTCCTTGATCCCAAAGTAACTTTAAACTACAATACAACATTGACAGGATTAGTCCCTAAGATATAAGAAGGAATAAGATTACTCTTAACAAACAATTTCTTACATCCTTCCATATCCTTATTGTTCGCTTACCCATTCAATAAAGTATTCCACGACATCAAATCCCGATTAGGCATCACGTCAAAACAACTTCCGAGCTCCACCCAGCTCACCACAATCTATATGACCCGAAACCATAGTATTCCACATCACAACATCAAACTCCGGGGCCAAATCAAACAATTTCCTCGGAAATCCAACTTCCCCAACCAAAACATACCCACCTATTATCGATGCCCGCGTAACCACATTCCTAAACTCAATCTCCCCAAAAACCTTAAACCTACACCCAACCTTACCCCTACTACAATACATATCAATCAGCATCGTCCCAACAAACGAATTCGCCAAAAACCCATCTTTCATCACAACACAATGCACCTTCCCCCCATATCTCAAACCCGACACCTTAGCACAAGCTTTCAAAACCATAGGCATAGTACAATAATCACCTCTAACATTACTATTCACCATATGCCCAAACAACAACATCGCATCAATATACATCTCATTTGCAATAAACCCTTTAAAAATGGAGTTATATAAAGCAGTATTTATGTCAGGCATTTGGTCGAACAGGTGGCGTGCATAGGAAATGTGCTTGAGTTTGGAACATGATTGTATGAGTTGTTGTGTCATGAAATGATTGTATTGGAACCCATTTGTGATTATTTGAGATTGGACTTGTTGGATGTGTTTACTTGTGTTACTACATGATTGTAATAGTGCAACTGGTTTTTGTTCGAGTATGTGATTTTTGGCGGGAAATTTCTTATAATTTTCGTAATTTTGAGGAGTCGGAAATGAAATATAATTGTGTATTGTGTTGGTTACCAAAGTACCAGTACTAGTTCTCTATTTTTCATATCTAGCCCTGAAACTTTAAGCGAAGTGATGGTAAGCGATAGATCTTTCTTAATTTAACAGTACACTGAAAAAAACCCGATGAGGTTTTATCTATACATGTTACCCGTGATAGGGGCCGTCTTAGAGGGTGTGCAAGGTGGGCGACCGCACATGGCCCTAAGAATTTTAGGGGCCCCAAAATTTGTCCCGTTAACAATTATATGCATGTGTACTTATATTTTTTCACGAAGAAAAAAATATTTAGATAAGAAAGTATCTCAAATGAGTAATATGTTGAACGTTTAGATAACTAATTGCATTATATCTTACTAGACGAGTACCCGCGCATAGCGGCGGAAATTCCTAGCGGTAAATAATTGTAGTGATAAAAAAAGTTTATAGGTTATAAACAAAAAAATAATAAAAGTTTGATGGTTTGGAGATTAAACATAATGTTTTAAAACCCGGTTCGACCCAACAGGTTCAACCGGTTATGGTTGAAAAACGGGTCAACTTGTATTTATAAGCCACAAAGAATTCCATATTACAAATCAGTTACCAATCACACATTTAATGTCATTAAATACGGCCAAGATATTTTTGTCAAGTCATCAAATTTTACCAATCACATTTAATGTCAAGATTATTAGTTTCTAAGGCTTGTACATTTAGTTTCCAAAACTTGTACATTTCTAAGTTTTTCGTCACACATTTAATGTTAAGATTCTTAGTTTTCAAGACTTGTACATTTAGTTTTCAAGACTTGTATATTTTTCAACTTTTAACATCCTACTCTTTTCAAGAATGTGTGAAAAATGCTTTATAATGTAGTATAGAAGTATAGATATAGATAGATAAGACTTGAGCTCAAAACTAATGCTACATCTAAGGATCCAGCTAATAGAGATTAATGAAAATCTAATCATGCCAAAAATATAACACGTCTAAAATAAACATACTAAAATATGACACGCCTAGAATAATTATGTATAGACTAAAATGTATCTTTTAAATGTTAGTCTATAAAAGTTACATAACACGAGTAGCATACACACGTAAAAATATATCTTTTAAATGTAACGTTTATTGTCGTCCTAAAATATTGATAAGAGTAATTAAACTCGATACATGTCGTTGTTCCTAAGCCAATAACTGGATGCAAAGATTGCAGCACCATCAGAAACTTCATTCATTACCCCTTCATGACCTTTCAGATAGAATATATCGGTGCAAAGATGCAAAATCCAACAGCTTTCTTCACGTTCATCGTATACTTTATCTTGTTGTCGTGTCTTATACCTAAATGCTTGTAGTTCATCTTCATTATCATAACACTCGTTCCATCTATAAAAAAACATTTGAAAACATAAACCTTTAAAATATATAAAAAAAAACCTCAAAACATGCCAAATCATATAATTCTATTAAAATATTAAAAAGTACCTAAAAACATTTAAGCGACGGTGGCGAGCGGCGGCAGCCGGCGGCGGTGGGGCGGCAACCGATGGTGGTGGGTATAATGGATTTATATAGGCATGAGGCTATACAATTAGCATTAAATGAAATTTACAATTATAATTCAAATTAACAATCACCATTAGTGAAAAATGAAATTTACAATTAACATGGTTGAAAACGTTTTTTAATGTGTTGAAAATGTTTTGGCAAATTATATGAAATGGTTGAAAACGTTTTTTATGGCTTTGACAGATTTTCTTAAATAGATTTATACTTTTCAATTCCTACTCTTTTCAAGAGTAGGTGAAATCTCCATTATAAAGTAGTATAGATAAATGGTGACACAATGACACTTTATATACAACATTTATTTTCGAAAGATCTTAAGTAATTTCGTCTAGGGCCCTCAGATTTTTTATAAATTTAAAGACGGCTCCCGTAATAGATGAGTTTTTAGATAAAAATGTAACCAAGTTTATTTTCATGACCGTGGTTAACCCTTTTCGTGATCACCTACAAATGTGTATCAAGTGAGGTTTAAGACTTTTAACTATAAACATTTTTACGAGGAGGACTTCAAGGTTCTTAACAATAGACCACTTGGATGGCGATCTACAATCATATATGCATATGAATTAACCATTGGAGATGTTCAAAACACGTAACAGGTTTCATTTCAACAAACAAAGTTACTACACTTACAATGCAATTTGGACAAGTTAACTTGCATCCTAACATCTTGATTTGTATCATAACACATAACACCCATTCTTCAGATTTTTCTTGCAAAAGTAGCAAGATAACCATCCCTCTGGTTTCATTGATCGAGTTGCAACGCCATTAACTGACTGACTCTTCTTTTCCTACGAACAATGAGGCCTGGAAATATTATGGACTCAAGATGGGATTTGGTATTTTGAACGCCCCAGCTTGAGTTAACCTTAGACACAACACCAGTAGACAGTGGTTGACCCACGAACCTATTAGTTTGAGACTGTAAACGCAAGTCCCCTAGGCCTTGGAAAAGCTTACTGTATGACAGAGCGATGTGTCAACGGACACGTTGTTTTGAGACCGGATAGAGCCCCCTAGACCATGGCCAAAATCATTGTATGATGGAAAGTTCATGTCAAATAACGCATCAGTTTAAGACTGTATATGTGAGTCCCCTGGACCATAGCCGAGATCACTATAGAATGAAGCACTTCTGTTGGCAATTCCATCAGTTTGAGACTGGTATGTGTTTAATTACACATACCTTTTACCTTTAAAAACAAGCTAAAATAACCAAAAACGGACTTAAAATGCCAAAAATATGCTTGTTTTGCTAATTATGTTGTGCAGGAACGGATATCTAAGAAAAGGACGAAAAACGAAGCCAAAACGACAAAACCGGACACGGAATGGAAAAGCAAAGTCAACCAAAGTCAAAGAAATGGTCAGCAGCAAAAAGTCAACAGTCAAAGTCAAAGCCGACAATGAAGAATACTTAATAGGTCAAACCCGAACCCATCTGATGGGCCAGGAAAGCCCATTAGTATATCACTTGAAGACCAAATGGGCCCAAGATAAAGACAAAAGCCCATTTGCATCATTCATGAAGACTGTGAAGCCCATTTCAAAGATAAGGCCCAAATCAAAGCCCATTAACCCTTTTTATAAGCCCTAAATGAATGTGAGGGACTTGAACTGCCAATTCACAAAAGTATAAACCACAAGGACTGAATCTGCCTTTGGCAGATTCTTATAACACATAAGGACCTCTTTTGCAATCCCTATATAACACTTGAGGGGGTGTTTTTGCCATATTCCAAAGTTTTATAAACACAAGGACGAAATTTGAAAGAGAGACATACACCTTGAGGGGCCATTTGTGACAAACCCACAAACCCACACCCTGTTTTAAACTACTGTACATCTCCCTTCCCCAATTCCCACCAACATCACAACCCCACCTCTGTCACCTCCCCCCTCCTCGAATACTATTCAAAACCGTCCAAAACCATCACAATAACAAAACCCCACACCCACATGGTCTTTGTACATGCTGGTAATCCTCCAAACTCTCATTGGCTCAAGAAATCATACGGCTAAGATGATTTACCTATGGCAACAAGAAAAATTAAGGGCTAGGATTGGTTTTGTGTTTCTACACACACAACAAACACACATGGGCATTTGTCTCTACAAAGAAGCACAAAGAGATGAGGACAAAGACCAAGAAGAAAAGCCTTAGCTCGTAGTCTATATAAAAAGCTTGTAAACCCTTGAGGCAGAGGAGTAGTTTTGGAGTTCAGTTTTAGTTTTTAGTAGTATAACTCAGTTTAACTTTTATGTACTTGTAATTTATTTAATGAAAATTCAGATTTAAGTTTCAAATTGTGTTCCAAGTTTTAATCTCAACTATTGTTTCTTTTAAGCTCATAAAAGCTCTCAATTCAGCAACCTTTAAAAAAAAGATACTGATTGTTAAGCTAATGGATGAATGAGCAAACATGGAAGGCTCATTGGGTTTCTTAGATAGCTTATTTATAAGCTTGAGTAGGTCTTAGAGCTTATTTAGGTATTTATCACTCCTGTTTTGAGCAAGGAGTTAAGGTACCCTACTTTTTCCAATTTTGCTTATTGCTACAGTAGCTCAGCTTATTTAGTGCATATTTATGTTTTTTTCTACTTAGTTATCTCATTTATGCTTGTTTATATTGTTACTTGCTTGCTTAGGCTTTTGTTTAAGCTTAAATTGAAAGTTGCCTTAAATAGCTTATTTCTGCTTTTTACTTATTAGCTTATTAAAGTGCTTATTTCCTTTTGCTTTTTACTTTTTACTGCTTAATATTACATGCTTAATAATTTTCTTTAAAAATCTTTGCTTAAATCAGTCATTAAAAGCCTTTAAATCTGTCCTAAAAATTATAAAGGGGTGTTTGGTTTAAGTCTAAAATGGGTCAAAATGGTATGGTCATGGGTTGGGGCCATTTGGCCAACTTTGGTTAGCATTATTAAGCTTATGTGAAGCTGTTTTTCCAAAAAGATTAAGTTTAAAAAGAGTTTTTCAAATTTACTTTTTCTTTTCTTAAAACTGTTGGAAATTCATAAGGTTCAAAAAGCTTATTGGGTTAAGCTATTGTAAACCAGACTTAAGGGTCACTTTGGTGTCATTTGTGTGTGCAAGAATCAACTAGTAGAGTTCCTTAGGAGTCCTTTGTTTTTGTTAACAATTCTGTCAACCATTTTCAAGAATTTTTCATAAGTAAAATAGCCAAGTTTTCATTTCCAATTATCAGATAGCTAATATTGTTGTTAGGTCTTATATTTTTGAGCATAAGCTCACCACAAGACACACCCCATCTGTTTCAAGCTAAAATTGAATTTCAATCTTATTATGAAGCTTATTTTGGCCTGAGCTTTTTGTCCTTTAGAAACTGCCAAAATTCCCCTGGTGCTAGACAGTGGGGTTCAAGTAACCTTTTCCAGCTTATTTGTGAACCTTATCCTGAGCTTTTGGCTTTTCTAGAAAGCCCTTAAGCTCTTTTAATAAGTCCCTTTGTTTCAGTCCTTAAGAAGCCCTTTTAAGTGTTTATTTTTAAGCACAAAGTGACCATTTTGACTGTTTTTCATGCTAGTATAGGCCCATAGCTCATTTTTTATTTTCTGGCTTATTGACCCTCTTTTCTTGGCTTATTTGTGAGTGTGTGTTCAAGCTTTTGGCTTTTCTTGAAAGCCTATAAGCTCTTTCATAAGCCCTAAGAAGCTCAGTCCTTAGGAGGACCTCTAGGTTGCTTAAAATTAAGCCAAAAGTAGTCCATACGATTGTTTTGCATACTAGAGTTGGCATTAGCTTATTTTTGTTTTCTAGCTTATTAAGTGCTTATTAGTTATCGAATTTTGCTCTCATTTACTTATTTAAGTAGCTTGTGAGTCTGTGTTTGCTTATTGTTCATTTCCTTTGCTTATTGTGTGCTAAAAATCAAGGTAAGAAAAATCCTTGTGCCTTAAAGCTCATTTAAGCTAGTTGTCTGTTTTAATTAAGCTTTTTCAGCTTATTTTTAGCTTTTCCCAAAAAGTGTTAGTTATAAAAAATGATAAGCTCGAGGTGATAATCAAGTTTGTATAAAAAGTTTTTTCTAAAAAAAAGGGGATAAGGGGAAACCCGGGTGAGCAAGACTCGAACCCGGGTCTCAACCCTCATCAACCCTCTTTACCACAAACACTCCTACCGCTGTGCCCTTGGGACTTCTTCGTTAGAAGCCCAAGTGGTTATCAATTTAACCTCATTTTTCCCATTAAGCCTTTCAGCCCTTGTGGGCTTATTCCTGGCTTATTTATAAGCTGTGGGTTCAAGTTAGTATTTTTCCTAGGATAGTCGTAGCTTAATCTATTTTTCTGTAATTTTTCGTAATTTTTACTGTTCATTTACTAATTTTTATAATTTATTTTCTTTTAAACTGTTTTTAATTCATAAAAAATAAATAAAAAGTCAAAAAAATATTTTTCTTTTTTACAAAATTTTCTTTTCTCATCTTTTACTTAGGAAAAATATAAAAACGTTTGTAGGGTCATTTTTGCAAAATCGTACTTTTTAAAGAACGGGATTTACCCCCGATTTTGTTTTTTCATTTTAGAGCTCGTTTTAATTCCGTTTTCGGTCTAGTCTTTTTCATTCTTCATTATTAGTC
>BQNB010103275.1:0-24063 GCA_026074375.1 Tanacetum coccineum | reverse complement strand
ATCATTCGGGTTTTCAATCCAATTACCATCAACCATAACCCCCCTAATATTTTGAATATTATGCCTTTTGTTTATGATCGGAATTCTCATCTCCTTCTACCGCCCATTTAATTTTAGCCTTTTGAGTCCTTTCCTTCGATTCTAAATTATCTATCTTTTGGATTTGATGAAGAATAGCTAAGCGGGAATTGACCAGCTCCTTACACCACCCCCTTAATTCATCACTATAATACCACTTCCAGAGATAGTCATGCCAAACCAACTCTAAGCACATTCTACTAAACACATTGGAAAAACAACCATTTATAACCATAACTATTAAGCCACATAACACATAATATGATAAATCCATACAATAGCACATTATAACCGGTTTACTTACCTTAAATCCAAGCTACTAAAAATAAGCATCATCACCATCATCGTTAACCTTTGGTTCTTACTCAAATAACATTACAAGCACCTATTTTCATATTAATGCAAATACAATCATCAAGGGTTTATACAACTCATTAGTCATACCCATTATTAGCTATAATCATCACATGATCATATCTTGATCATATGATGAAACTCCCATTTCCCAAATTAAGCATAAACCTTTAAAGGAACATAACTCTTAAACCCTTGACCATCATTAATCATGATTAAATCCTTTAAATTGTTATATGATCATATCTTGATCATAACCCAAAATTACCAATTTATCTTAAATCATAGTACTTAACCTACATTCAAAAACACCTTAATTATTGGTTTAACACCATAATTACCTAAAACCCCTAATTTAGGTTACATGAACCCTAACCCTTAATTCTTCAATTAACTTAAGAGAAAGCTTACTTACCTTGTAAGATTATTCCTATAGCTCTAACCCTTAATTTAAAAGCATGTTTCCCTATCACTAGATCATCAAGTTGGTCTTCATCCTTTCTCTTTCTTAAACACATGACATACACACACTCCCTCTTTATCCTAGAAAATGTGTGAAATTATCCAGGGAAATGTCTAGAGACTAAGATATATTAAGTGAGGTGATGACTCAGCAAAAAGGGTAGTTTAGCCATTTCCTTTGGCCGACTTAACTAATACGCCGTATCCATACCCATGGATACGCCGTAAACATACTAGACTACCAATACTCCGTATTCATTAACCCAGATATGCCATATCCACTCTTATATCAATACGCCATATTCACACTTACTAATACGTCATATTGGTTCTGCCAGACAGATGATTAAGTCTCTTGGCACATTTAGACTATTAAAGTCATAGTCAAACTTACCTAATGGCCTTTTCGTAATTAATTACTTAAAACCCAGTTTTGAAGTGTTACAAATCTACCCCCTTATTTAGATTTCGTCCCTGAAATCTCTTGTCTAATACTAATCATAACTTGGTCACATCCCTTCCATTCATACACTTTCCTTCATTCATCCGTTTGATTACAACGATCTATGTGATCTTACAATATTTAGACGTACTAAAATACAACACCAAGCCTTAAACCATTCTATAACATCCATGATTCTATTACATTACAACTCTTATTAAGGTCATTATGTCGTTTAAGACATATTTTATGGCTAAATAATCATTTAATTAACCCTTTTTACTATTATTCCATGGTTTTACTTAATTTTCTTCTAAACTTTCAATCAAGGACTATATGTCACTTGAGAAAATGCATTATCTTGACTTAACGTAAGTCAAACATTAGTTAATACTTTCATATTTACCATAGCCATCTTACCATTACTATTTATCGTTTTCATTATAACACTTTGCTGTCTTTACTACTTTTTAGATAATTTTCGCCAAGGACTATAAGTTACTTGGGAAAATTCAATACTTTGACTACATAAAGTCTTACCTTGACTATTACCTTCTAGTTTCACACTAAGATGCTAATAATACTTAGCGACCACCATAGTCATTACACCATGCCATAAGGTATACTATAACCTCAATTAAAACTTTTGTCCTTCGACCTATACTCTTAACATCTAAAACATAGGTTTCTCCTAAAGTCTCTATTAAAAGTCGCATTCAAATTCTTATTTCGCCTATCTTATTTTCTACGACGTCTAACTAATTTTTGACTCTCATTTTCAACTTCTTTAATCCCTCTCATGCTATACCGAGAACACATAAGCCCACTCATTTATACTTCTTTATTTACATTAAGAAGCGTCTCAAGCAATGCAAATAAGGAAATATAAACTTATGGTTCGGCGATTTAAAATTTCTTTATTTAAATGAAAAAGCATCCCAATCCATTTAAATAAGGAGATTATAAATCATCATACTTATACACTTTCGACATAACACTCCAACTACTATTACACACTTTTACTTTCAACCTTTTTCATATTTTACATTTATCGACTAATATTCTTTCACTTTTTCCCACGCTACATTTTTCTTACCACTTTTGGCCTTGGATTTATCATTCTTTACCTCTTTACACTTTAACATTTACTTTACACTTTACTTTACACTTTAACAAGTTTGGCTATCCCGGAGGATACCATTACATTCATCATTAACATTCTTAAGCTAACCCGAAGGATACCATTACGTTTCACACTGGATCCAAGCTATGTTTAAATTTATCATTCTTTACCTCTTTTTGTCATTTTTGTACTTTTCTAATCATATACTTTTCCATTTCCACTTTTTATTGCCTTATACAATTTTAACTCACACTTTATCATCTTTTATTATTTTTTACAAGACTCAAATGATACTTGTCAATCTCAGATATTACATATTTATATGCATTTTCATATTGCATTAGTTGTATTCCTGTCAACCCCAAGTTGACATCATGATCAATTCTATACCAATACATCCTTTTAATCCATTAGACCTTTTTACGTATATAAACCTCAGATTTGGTTTACTTTAAGACACACTTATTAATCCATTCTACTCATCATATATCCCCTTCATATATCAACATGATTTTATTCATTATTTATTATTCATACACATCTCGAACTTAATCATATCATACTATGGCACTATACTTTATCATGTTCTCTATATTACATGACTTATCATACATCAACCCTTTATTAGTAATTTATGTAAGTACTTATTCTCAATACATATAATTTTCAATTAAGCAACTTTTTTATAATTCTAACATTTACACATTCACTTGCCCCGATTCATACATTTTCATAACATCTTATCTAAAATGCAATCCTATGCATTTTACTTAGCTAAAACACTTCATAATCTCATACCATCATACTCATCATGTGCTACTTAGACATATAAATAACTACCATAGATTTTACATCATATAACATATATTTTCGCACTTAACACTTCTGCAATAAGTGTTTTACATTCTTAGTCGCAATCATAATTCTTTAGTCTATAGAAAATAACAAATCTCACATCTCATAATCATTCTATGTCTAAACATCATCTTAATCAAAGCCACAAGTAATAAGTGCCTTATAACTAAGGCATTCGCATTCTTTGCTACTTACACTTACGACATATGGGTCTACGAGTGGTCTAAGTTTAGGCAACCTATCATGAAAATCTACTTCACTTAGACCGAAGCTCTGATACCAAGTTGAAACGCCCTGTTAATACAAATAATGCCTAAAACGTTATTTATATTTTTTGACTACTCTACGTTTTGAAGATTACAAAATGTAAAAAACACCTACGATAAAAATAAACGTTTACGCGTTATTAATCGTAAATTTCCATTTCAACGTAAATCACTTAAGGTATGAATAAACAAATCATTAAACATGATTAGTTATCAAGCAAATATTTTTTTTAACCATTACATTTTTACAAAAATAAAAATATACAAAATATTTTTATTAATAAAAGAAATGTTTTATTTAATTATAAAAATTTGAAACTGGTTTTCCCCTAAAACAGAAGGTTCTATACCAGTTTCAACCTTCCCCACTACAGGACAAAAATGAGAGCGTCTACCTAAGGGCGACCCCCTGATAGGCAGGACGGCCCCCAGATATATCTGGGACCACCGGGGCGTCCATAAGAGACGTTGCCCAGTCCTGGCTATAAATACTACACTATTCCCTGCAGATTTTTAGATCTCTTAGCATGAATTTTTCTGATTTCTTTCTCTCACTAAAACCTTCTTTCTCTCTCTAAATCTCTTGATCACTAATATAGTTTAATCTTGTTTCAAGTGATCCAATCTCATCTTCTTCCTTCTTCTAAGTGCAAGAGAAGAACACTCGTATTCGCCAAGAAACGAAGTGTTATAGATTAGTGATTTCTTCCATCTTCTTCTAAGATCCAAACCTCTATTTTCTTGATCTTGTGTTGGTGTGTAATATCGGATAATGTATAAATCCGATAGTGTAGATTGTATGTTGGTTAGTATTTTAGTCCTTAAAATACATTGGTGAAGTGGTAGATTGGTTCTAGCTAAGATTAGAACTCGACATTTAGCTTAGTGTCAAAAAACAACGTAAGTGACGTGTAAACGGTTTTCTCCGCCTAAAGGGAGCTTGTGACATAGTGAAATCTCAAGTCGGATACTCGGGAAGAGGAGTAGGGCGAAGAAAAGCTTCGTAGCCGAACCACTATAAATCTCAGTGTTGTGGTTTGATTGTTCTATCTCTTACCTCTTATCTTTTACTTACTCTTTATATTTATTCTTGTGATTGTGTTGCAAGTAGTTAGATACATTAGTTGTTCATATTGTGAGTTGATCTTGCATATATTCGAAATCTAGTGTTTTTATAAGCAAAGTTTTTAAACGACAATTAACTGGTAAACTATTTAACCCTCCCTTCTAGTTTCCACAATTGGTATCAGGAGCCAAGGTCACTCAAGATTTTTAAAATATATTGTATTTTAAAGCTTGGATCAATCTATGAATTCTGACAAATATCTAGAAGGTCAATCTATGCAAAGACCACCACTTTTCAGCGATAGTTTTATCTATTGGAAAAATATATTCGAAACGTATGTAAAATCAAAAGATCTTGATCTTTGGCATGTTATTACCAACTGTGATTTTCAACCCATTGAAAATAATCCAGAAACCAAACTAGATGAGGTTGTCCCTTTTGAAAAACAAAGTGATGAACTTAAGAAAAGACTTGCGAAAAATAACGAAGCTAAAATGGTTATTTACAATACTTTGCCTAGAAAAGAATATGAAAGAATTTTCATGTGTAGCACGACAAAAGAAATTTGGAAAACTTTTTTAATCACTCATCAAGGTAATAGCCAAGTCAAAGATAACAAGACTCACATTTTGGTACAACAATATGAACAATTCAACATTTCCGAAGACGAATCTATAGATAATGCTTTTGCTAGATTTAACACTATTATTACTAGTCTAAAAGCTCTTGATGAATGTTACTCTAGCAAGAACTATGTTAGAAAGTTTTTTAGGGCTTTACATTCTAAATGGAGAGCAAAGGTCACGGCAATTGAAGAGTCAAAAGACTTGACATCACTATCTCTTGATGAACTCATTGAGAACCTTAAAGTTCATGAGATGATCATCAAGAATGATTCCCTAATAGTCAAAGCTAAAGGAGAAAGAAGATTTCTTACTTTGAAGGATAAGAAGGAATCAAGTGATGAAGAATGTTTTACTTCCAGAAGTGAAGACGAAGAGTACGTCATGGCGGTTAGAGACTTCAAGAAGTTCTTCAAGAGAAGAGGTAGACTCGTAAGACAACCACGGAATGATAGAAAGACGTTCCAAAGAAGATGAGATGACAAGAACGACAAAAATGATAGGAAGTGTTTTAGATGCGGGAATCCAAATCATCTTATCAGAGAATGTCTGAACCACCAAAGGAAAAGAACCAAAGAGTATTGATGACATCAAATAACGATACTTTTATAGCATCATTTATCCTATGTAAATAACCCATTTATGTTAGGACTTATGAGAGTAAAGGTCAAAGTTCTGCCATGAAAAAGTCAAAGTACTGCTAAATGAAAGATCAAAGTACTGTCTGCGTAGAAGTGAAAAGTCAAAGTACTGTCATTATTATAGGAACTATAAAGTTTAAACGGTTGTTTTAGCATTTATCTTGTAACAGTTATTAGTGATAAGCATCAATTAGTATTTGTATTATTCAGGGACTGTATACCTACTAGTGGTTATCCTTATGTTTATAAAAGGACCCCTGGGAAGGCTTTAGAAAAAATAACGAAAAACACGAATCATTAGTATTGTATTAGGGATCTGCAATTTAGGCAGATTCAAAAGGTTTATAAAAGAAATCGTTTGAGAAACTATTGTGTGTTCTTCTTAAGTACTGCCAACTAGATTCCGCATAGTTGACAGTATATCAGTGTTTCATTAAGGAATATCGATCCTACAAGTGGTATCAGAGCTTGTGAAGAGACTCTGATCTAGAAGAACTTTTAATCAATCGAAATCTTTCTAAACTCATAAAAGATGTCTGAAACAGAACCTATCCCTCCCACCTCGTCCGTTACTGCACTTAGAATCCCTATAATCAAGAAAGGTGAATATGACCTATGGTCCATGAAGATGCGACAGTATATACCTAGTGGTCCATGAAGATGCTAACAGTATATCGATAATCACATTACACATACTATGGACATAATCACCAATGTAACCAAACCAAAACGATCGCTGCATCTCCCTCATTATGCACAAAAGATACTCGCTTGCTGCAAAACGCAAGAAGAAACAATGAGAACCCCTTAAATATACTAGCTTTCTGCCATACCTGATAAGACAATCTTCTTATTTTCATGATGCTTAGATGCAAGAATGCTTTATGGAAAGCCATAAAAGCAAGATTTGGAGGTAACGAAGCATCAAAGAAATGCAAAAGAATCTGTTGTAACAACAATTTAAGACATTTACTATTGGATCTAGGGAAGTACTAGATTCACAACAAAGGTTTCCGCATATTCTGAGCAATGCCTTAATTACATGATGCTACCAAGTGTCCATGAAGATGCAAATTGAAAGTTTCTAAGAAGCCTACCATCTGTGTGTCATGTAGTGGCTACCCATGATTCGAGGCAACCTGATTGGATGATAAGACTTTGATGAACTCTACAACACTTAAAGGTTGTATGATGCATGAATTGAAGGTGTCTCAAATTCAAGTTCACCAAACATTGCCCATTTCTGTCCACAAAAGTCAAGGGCGAGTACTTTGGAAACAAAGTACTGCTACCTAACAAATATCACCAGAAAGATATACAGAAAGCTGCCTCAAGCAAGGTGCCCACTTAAAGCTCCTAGAACTGCTTCTCACTCAGAATGAATCATATGTTTCCGTTCTTTCTTCAACAAGCATCCATGCCTACAACTCATTATGAAGACCTCTACAAATTGATGAAGATGCTACGGAAATAAATGGACATTAGGCTGGCAGGATGGCTATGATAAACTGCAATGGATAAGGAAGTTTATGAGGAGACGAGGAAACCAATTGATCTCAAGCCAAAGAAATGGATCACTTTTGACAAATCAAAGATGAATGTTTTAAAATTGTCAAAAGTTTGGTCATTTTGCTAGCGAATGTCGTTACTAAATATCAAGAAAACAAGCAAATGGTCTTCAGGAAAAGAAGACGTGGATTATAAAATATCAAACTCAAAAGCCTTAGTGGCAACAGACAACAATGAAGACATTGACTGACTAAGAATTTGATGCTGGAACCAACTACATTATGCTATATGGCACTGTACTGAGAAGTTGAAAAAGGATGATTGGAGCATGAGTTTGATGCAGAACATGTTCATTTTGGACAAGATTGACTTTGAATTTGACTGGCGCAATAAAGATGATGATACACGCATAACCTAAGCTTTAATGGCTACAAACTTAGAGGTAACCCTTACTAGTTCCAAATGTATAATCTTATAGAACTATATGCTTGAAAACTATCAAAAAAGAAATAGAAAATTTCAAAGAGCTAGACTGAAATTCTAGGATATCAATGAGCTTAGTCAATTAAGGTCAAACTTAAAACACATGAAAAGAATGAATATAGCATGGGGTAGATAAGTATTAAAAACAATGGAATATGACTTAAAGAATAAGGGATTTGAAACTAGAAGAAAAACAAAATGAATTAGATCCAAGCCTTAAAAAAACGAGATATTTCAAGTAAAACTTTAGAGAAATGGACACATGCTTCTGTCCTTCAAAACGATAGTCCCTAAAAAAACCAAAATATGGTGTCATAAGTCATGATAGGGTTTGGGATTAGTCTAGCAATAGTATGGAAAAGTGACATTTCATCCGGGGATGAAACTTTGACTATTCTACGTACAAAATTTCAAAAGAAAAAGGCCTCATCATAGCATTACTTCCACTACAGGTGACAATATTCCACCTAGCAAATTCCTCTTTACAGGGAAATATGAACTAGCCATTAGAAATAAAGTTTTAATCAAGAGAAAACAAAATCAAGTCAAACCAAAATCTGATAAAATAAAGTCATAATATGTAGATAGGGTTGATAAGTATTATGAAGAGACTGATGTTTCCAGAAAACAAAAGAAACTTCTTTAACTCAGAGAATAGTGAAACCATCTTTGAAAACAGTCACCAAACAGTCAAAACAGTGTTTGTCAAGAATCTAGGACAAAGACTTGAGAACAAAGGGTTAAATTATGTTTTTTGTATGTTACATTCCTAATCACCTAATTAAGATTGTAACCTCACAATTTAAAGAACCTTCACACAAACCCAAACGCATAAACCTAAAAGAAGCACATGGACAGAGAGAAACAAGACCAGTTTGGAAATGAACATCCAAAGGGTGAACCAAATAATTTCTTAGAAACTCTAGGTACCCTCACCAAAGGAGATCTTTTACTCCATCCCAACATAGCAAGAAGGTTTGGACTAATAACAGCTAGACCAAACAATAGACACACACAGTACCTTCAAAAGTATCTGCTCAATTGTGAACGTAACAAGGTACTGCTAGATCCTAGAAGTACCACAACATACCTTTCAGACTTTCACAAGTAACTGATGGACCTTATTATCCAAGGTATGATAATAGAAGACCTAAATCTCAATTTACTCAGCCATCATCGAGGGCCTCTAACTACAAGGACTCCTCACAGACCACAGATGACCCAAGAAAATTACGAAATCTATCTGGTAAAGAAAGGAAGTACTGTTGAATCCCAATCATTACTTCCACAAACTTGTCAAAAAGTAGTTCAATGAAAATCCAAAACAAACATGGAGACCAAAAGGAACTATATAGATTCTTAATAGTAAAATGGATTATTTTACTTAACACACTCAACAATTTGAGGATATAACTCCATTAGGGTTATCCAGTCAATTTATGACTTGGGTCCCTAAAAAAAAAAAAGAGTCTAATGCATTGAAATTGTTTTTACAGAGCAATCCAAAGAAGATCTCATAGGACTATGCTATCTTACAGTTATGGCCTGTAAGTATGACAGGAGACAAGGACAAGTGTCTGATTTTATTTTAAAAAAGAGATCAAGGTGTTATGTGGCTTTTGAATGACCTAAAGGTGAAGAATCTCAGGAAGAAGAACCATTAAGACAATCATGCTTAGACTTTAAGAAAGTAGCTATTGGAGGAGCTCAAGTTTAATCTCTTAATCTTTTTCCTCGAATCTATGATAAAAGCACAATTTCCCTTTAAAGATAAAAATGTCTTATCCTATCTCAAAGTTCAAGTTTTTGATAAGAACGGTAATCTTAGACTCTAGAAAAAAGTTTCTACCGTCTGGAATCTAAAGAACATTATTCCTTCGAGAGTACCTTGTTTAGATTGCAAAGCAACAAATGAATAATTTGTTTTATGGCACAGAATATTGGGGCATGTAAATCTCAAGAACATTAACAATTGGTCAAGGCAATCTGTTAAGGTTTTACCCTCCAAGAACATTCAAGATGATCATATCGTCGTCTTTGCATTTGACAAGGGGAAAACAACACAGGCTTCTTGAGGCAAAAGGTTAAGAGAAAGAACAATCATCGAAACCTTTAGAGAATTGCTCCACGATGGACTTATTGACCTTTTCATAGAAGTATAAACAAGAAAAAGGTACTGCTTGGTGACACATGATGACTGCAGCTAATTCAAATGGTGTTTTTCTTGCCTACAAGGATGAGACAAATGATATGCTCATGATCGATTGTGGGTTTAGAAAACAGGCTAGACATAAAGGAAAGCCCAATCCGAGTGACAATGGAAGCAGAGTTTCAAGAATCCAACTTAATGAATGAGTTTTGTGCTAAGAAAGGACATCAAGAGGAGAATATAGCATGTAGCTCAAGGACTCCTCACAAAATTGTGTTGCAGGAAAGAAAGAAATAGACTCTCATTGAAGCTCTAGAACAATGCTAGCAAGACTCACGTCTACCTATCAATTTTGTCAAGATCAATACACTTGCTATGTGCTTAATAGATTTTGGTGACTAAACCTCAAATGAAGACTCCTTAATAAATTTTTGATGGAAATCTCCCAACATCAGTTTCATAGACCTTTTGGATGCACTCTGGACTATACAGAATACTCTAGACTCAATTGGTAAGTTTACTGGTAAGTTCAAAAAAGATGCAACTTGCTGGGATATTCTACTAGCAGCAAAGGTTTCAGAGTCTACAACTAGGGTAACAAGAAAAAGTACAGGAATGTCTTCAAATGTCAAATTTTCACTTGAGAAATCAGGAGAATCAAAATAGGAAAAGGTCCCTGATTGAATGTTTGATCTTGACCTTCTAACTCTTACGATGAACTACTACCTGTGTAGTGAAAGAAAGACAATTGCTGATTCCGGAGACAAAGTTTCAACTTGGGTGATGTTAAAGATTTAGATGACCAACAATTTCATTGTTCATACAGCCACCTTTGCATCAGAGAACGTACTGCTGCAAAAAGAATTCCATTGTCCTCTAAGACAAAGACTTTACATGATGAGCTTATAATTTGAAGCATCACGAATCTCTTGCCAAAAAGCTCAAAATTGATAATCAAAGGATGCTTTTAGAAGAAGGAAAAGAGGAAATATCTATTGTTAACAAGGGAAAAGAACATGTCAACAGCTACTTTCACGCTAAGTACACGCTAAATACACCTCCACAAAGTACTGGCAATAACACCTACAGATTCTGATGATGAAATTTCAAAAGATGTGAATTTTCTCTCAATCTCATTGATGCTGAGAAGGCGTATACTACTACAACAACATGGTGATTCTACCATTGATCTTCCTCTACTCCTACTCTTAAAGTCAAAAGATTCATCCTAAATCAAATAATGGCAAAAGTACTTGCCCAGTTCAAACAAGAAGAAAGCTTAAAGAAAAGTACGTCTGACCAACACCAAGCCTTGCTTCTTTTATAATACAAGAAAAACAGGACTATATCACAAAGATCACAAACATCTGTTTGCTTGTTTCTACTCAAGAGGAACCACAAGAAAGGTCTCTTAAGCCGGTAGCGGATGAAAGTGGGTTGAAAGCATGCAAGAAGAACTACCAAGATGTATGGGTCTTATGTACTTACCAGAAGGCAAGCGAGTCATGGAACAAAAAATGGGTGGTTTAGAAACAATAGGGATGAAAGAGTACAAATATCAAAAACAAAGCACGACTGTTAGGCAACAATGGTACAGACAACGAAGGTGTGTGATTATGATTGAAGTGTTTGCACCAGTGCCAGAAATTGAAGCAATCCTGACTCTTTGGCTTTTGCATCCCTTCTGGGGCTTTTAAACGGTCTATCAGATGGATGTCATAAAGTTAGCATTTTTATAATGCGAATATCCAGAAGATGTAGTATGTAAAACAACCTCCATTTTTGAGAGATCCTGCTCATCCAAACAAGGTCTACAGAGTCTGACAAGGCAACTTTATGGTCCTTCAATCAATCCCCACTAGCATTGTACTAAAGACTTCCACTTTTCTTTTTATGAACATGTTTAAGGCGAGGCTATGATAAAACTCTTGTTCATATAAGAAGGATCGAAAAGATATCATGAGTACCAGGTATATTTAATGAATTATCTTTGGATCTACCAAGTCTTCTAATGGTGGAAGATTTTGAAGAACTTAATGCAAAAAAGTTCGAAGATGAGTTTCCATGGTTAACTCACCTCTTTGGCTTCAATCAAGCAATCTAATGGTGGAATTTTCTAAGTCAAGAAAATAGTGAAAGATAATCTCAACAATTGACTTTAGAACCATTAAGCCACATCTACTGCCAATTGAAGCTCATAATCTCTTGTAAAAGACGAAAAGGGTAAGATGATTGATGTACATACTTATATGGGACAATGATATGTGGGTGCCTCATGTACTTAACAGCTTTCAAACCAACTTAATGTTTGCTGTTGTCTGTGTGCAAAGATTTCAAGTCACTCCAAAGGTTTTCTTCACCTACATGCTGTCAAAAGTAGTATTTAGTACCTCAAACATCAACCAAAATTGGTTTAATGTATCCTAAAGACTCTTCCTTTCCACTCGAAGCTTTTTTCACATTGATTAAGTCCAGTGACAACCATGATAGAAGATCAACCGCAGATGATGTCAGTATCTTGGAAGAAAGACTAGTTTCTTGGCAATGCAAGAAACAAACAATTGTGGCTAAATCTTCCTACTAGGCAAATATGTGCAGCTGCAAGTTGTTGAGCTCCGGTACCTTAATGCAAAAATCAATTGCTTGATTATGGATTTAATTTTCATGAACACTGAAATTCCATTATATGACAATGATAGTACCATATGCATTTGAGGGAATCCTGTATTTCTCACTCAAAGACCTAGCCATATTCAATTTTTACATCACTCCATTCTAGACTGTTATGCAGCAAAGCTCATTAATGTGGTCGACAGTTCATACTGATGACACAGTAGCAATTTACTCACCAAAGCCTAGACTGGCAAGATTTAACTTTTATGTAACAATTGGGAATTGAACCCATAGCTATCTATGAGGGAGGATCAACATAAAAATACTGGTGATCAAGTAAAAACTAGGTTGGTTAATTGGATTTTTAGAAGCCTCTAGCTATATTTGAGGGGAGGATATGAATATTTTTCAAGTTTGATGAATTGAAGAATAGTTTGCGAAGGTTGAAGGTTGTCGTTTCACAAAATTTGATGGAAAATTGTTTTTTTTTGGTGAAAGTTACTGCTGATCGACCTTCAAAGTACTGCTTGTCTTAGAAAGTAACTGCTTAACCAACAAAGTGCTGTGTCTAAACGTTCGGTCCACGGTCAAACTACGTTTTTTGCGCTAAAAACGTATTTTACAACGTAACTTCCTTAGTTAGCCCGTCCAACCTATCAATACTCAACTGAATTGCATCTCTCACTTTACTTACTTTTATTCACTAAATTTTTTAGATTATCCAACCTCCGACGCACATCCAAATTCTTTTCAAATGGCAAATATTCGCACAATGTAAACAAACACACACAGATTGCGTTGTATTGGAGAAGACGCGCAGAATGCCGATTTTTATCAAATCAGTCGATTATCTAACTGGCTGTCTCCATTAATACTCTTTGTTGGTCGTAGTCCGAACTCGATCGGTCCTCTTCAACAATTTTGGACTACGCTCTCTCACGGTATCAATGATGTACACATAATCGCGCCATGGTTGCTGGCAAAAAGATCTTGATCTCTGAAGAAACAATTCGAGCTGACCTACTCTTTGATGATGCAAACTGTTGATTGCTTTCCTAACAAGTTATTTTGACAAATGACACAGCTCAATAGATATTGGCTACGAGGGTAATATTAGCAACAACTTACTTTTTCTCTAAACTTATTAGCCCACAGTGGAATACTTGATCCATATACTTCACTGCCTTATCCTAAGAGTACCTCATGGACAATGTTGCACCAATACGCCTCTGCCCTAAGTAGGGATTAGCCACGAATCCAGAAGTTCAAAATTTCTCTTTGATGATACTGAATGGATGCAGGCATATTTCCAATGGTACACCCTTTTCTTGATGTACCTAGGATGTCGTGTTCAGGCAGTTTTGAACAAGCATTAGAGGGAGTAGACAACCTTAGGAATATTATACCATCAGTTACACATTCCTTCTACTAAGTTTTCCATTTTAAGATGAAACATAGTCCTAAGTTCTCGGTAGGATTAACACCCTTGACTCCAACCATGTTAAGGTAGTAACACATTGCACGAGGAGAACAAGTAAAACTCATCCTCATTCTCGTCCGAGTTTTCTCTGCAATGATCCCAAGTACCCCTACTCAAAGTTGATGCTCCCACGCTAGTATTCCTAAGGTACTGCTAACGTTCAAGTACTGATAACTCACAAGGACTGGCTTCTCTACAAGTACTAAGCTTGCAATCTTTAGGTCTAACTGCTCGTTTACAAGGTACTGCTGCTATAGACTTACTCTCCAATGATTATACTCCCACAATATGCGACTTAAACATCTGGAGTAATGAGGACTTTTAGATATAATATGCTTTGAACAGGAATTTTGGAGCTCAAGAAGCATACCTTCTCAAAGCTAAACAGATTATCAAGCTCAAGGCCAGAGCTCAAGAAACTGTCATATCGTACATCCAGTGGTCAAGCAACAATGCATTTGGGTAGATAAGTCAAATCCTTAAGGGAAGCAAAAGAACCGACGAAAGAAAGCAAAGGAAGAAAGGTGGCTTCAGTTCAAATTGGGGAGGAATAAAGGAAAATGTACATTCTAAATAGCTCTATGGTTCAAGAAGAAGAAACAACAGGTCCTTTCTTGATAGATCTATTGAAAGAGCGGCTTAGCACCTGACAATTGATAGGAAAAGCAATAAACAGAAGTATTTTAGAAAAAAAAGTGATAGACTGAGAAATCATTTTTGAGGAGAAAGAAGCTTCTAATGTAAAGAGTGAGATACAGAAAACTGGATTTGGAGATAACTCAAAGACTGCTAACAGAGTTACTATTACGTCCAAGACTCAAATATTGAAGATGAACAGGTCCAATCAAGCCCCTTCCGTCCATTCAAGTTATGGATCTAAGAACAACTTAAAGGTTTCTAAGTTCTTGTTGCTATATCTAGACCAAGAGTTTGATGCATAAGTCCTGTCCCATACAAACTCAAACCTCAACATAGCAAGCTCAAGGTACTAATCCTAAAGATAAACTAAGGGATACTGGTTTGAAGAACCTAAAAAGAAAAATTAACTCTTCAATAAATCAAAGCCGTCGAACTGACGAAGATATGAAGGGTTGCAGAAAAGATTCAAGCTTAAGGGATGCAGAAGAAAAGAAGAGAGGGTTTGAAGAATAAAGAAAACAAAGCCAAAGAGCTACTTTGAGGAAACCTACTTCTCTTGCTCAAGAAAGGAATCAAATGATGAATAACTTAAAAGTCAGAAGGATACAAGCAATTTGCAAAAAGCTGAAATTGAAGTATCTCACAGATGAAGAATTGTATGACAAAGTTCGCAGCTCTATTAAAGACTCTTTTCAAAGACTTTATTCCAATGGAATCATAGAACGAAAGGGAGATGTTAAGGAAAGAGAAGCAAAAAGACTCTTAAGAAAAAGAAAGCTACAATATCTGGAAGAACAGCCATCAAAGAAGCCTAATAAACAGAAACAATTGATGTGCTTAAAACTATCCTTAGGGTTGTAGACTTGAAAAGAATGCACAAGATAATAGAGTCATTAAAGGAAACTCCATGATTATAGAGCTGCAAGTTAATGTCACCTGATGAAGAGTAATCTCATCGATTCACAAGCAAATAATCACTTCTAGGCGTTTGATACTTTATGGAGATACTCATATTCTTAGATAGAAGGATTTGTATCACCTGTATCAAGTTGTTTACAATGACTATTATAGAGCAAGTCCTACCAACCAGCTAGATTTGATACTTCTAGGTGAGCTAACCATTATTTGGATAACCAGAAACAGTGATGAAGACTTCTGAAGGATCAAAGAAGAATGGGAAATTATAAGTATGGAGTTTCATGAATCTTCAGGAGTGCAAACATACCAGAGTTAGAAAATGGCACTATGATTCACAATGCTGCCTGAAAGAAGATATCCTCTATCAAGATAGTTTGAATTATAAGATGCTAGATCATGGCATTGAAGTTTAAGAAGAGAATGGACAACCATTACGTTTGATATATTTATTCATTATTGTGACTACCAGAAATGAGGACAATTCTTAAACAACTTGTAATGATTTATACTAAAGTTTCCTTTTTATATAATTATGTTGTTTTGGTAAAAAAGTCTTAAACTGTGAACAATCAGTACCTTTATTTCAAAGTACTGGCTAGTTTGGTAAAACAAAACAGTACCATTGTTAAATTACTGATTGTTAAAACTATGTTTTTAAAAATATTATGAAGATTTAATTTGCAAAAAGTTTAAGGGCACAAATATTTGAAAAATCAAACTGTTAATTAAAAAGGGATTGCGTATTTTGGTTTAACCACGCACACAGCAAATGGTATTCAAATTCACCATGTCAATACAACATAAGAATTTTACAGATATCCAAAATCAAACTTTTGGTAAAGACAAACACAAATCTGTTGGAGGTTGATAACTAATTTACCAAAAATGTATGGATCAATACACCATGGTATTACACTTAAATATGCTACTCCCAAAGCAAACGCTTTTAGGTAAAGAGAATCAAATCCGTTGATAGCTTAATAGATTGCTCAAAACTAAATGGTCCATCAACTCACCACTGTTTAATTTACTGAGAGTTGGCTAGTCCTAGCAAACGGCTACAGGTAAAGACAATCAAATCCTTTTATGGTGTAATGAACATACTTCAAAAGACATATAATACACAACACACTATGAATTCATGTACTGAGTGATTAAGTAGATTTTTTCATTTCATCATGGATTATTACCTATTTTCTATATACCAAAAACTGACTAACCCAAGAGTGAACTTGCTACTTGTAAAGGCACATAAATCCATTCATGTTGCTGAAAGACATGTTCTGAGAAGGACAATACTAGTTTGATGCAATGACAAAGAATGTTCAAAGAAGGTGTTTATCAATAGATTGCATTCAAACAGATTTGAAACATGGATGCATAAAAGATGGCAGCTTAAAAATTAAAAAGAAAATGTACTGCGAATCAATGAAGACAAAACTAACAAGAACTTTAAGTCAAAGCAATGGAATTCAAGTTATGATGATTGTTTAGACTTATGAGAGTATTAAGGTCAAAGTTCTGCCATAGAAAAAGTCAAAGTACTCTAAATGAAAGATCAAAGTACTGTCTGCTGTAGAAAAGAAAAGTCAAAGTACTAGCGTATTATAGGAACTATATAGTATTAAACGGGTTTAAAGCATTTTATCTTGTAATATTATTCAGTGATAAACATCAATTATATTTGTAATTATTATTCAGGGACTGTAAACCTACTATGTTATCCTTATTTTAATAAAAGACCCCTGGGGAAGCATTAGGAAAAAATAAAACGAAAACACTAATCATTAGTATGTCATTAAAGGATCTTATTAGCAATTCAAAAAGGTTTATAAAGAAATGCCTTTGAAAAACTCTATGTTGTGTTTCTTCTTAAAGTACTTGCAACCAGATACCGCAATAGTTGACATATAATCAGTGTTTCATTAAGGAATATCGATACCCTAAACACAATTATATTTAAATTTGCAAAGATAGTTACTTAATCGTTTGTATTAAGATTGTTAGTAATTATGATAACTTGGTGAAGATTACAAAAGGCAACACATTCTGGAGCTTAAACGAACATTTGAAGATAACTGTTCTGACATCTACATACCCGTACCATCAAAGAAATAACGGCATAACTTCCTGCAACTTCACTAAAGGACACAAAGGAAAAGATCCAATACTCTTATCCAAGAAGAACCATAACGCGCGTAAAAGTTATGAAATAAAAATATTCTATAAGACATCGAACTGGTCCCTAGCTCCAGAAAACCCCTGAAACCCGTATTGACCTCAATTCCAATACGCCATATCGACCATATTCAGTAACCTTATAACTTTGAAAACCTAAAAACGGGTTTTCAAGTGTCGCTGAAATCCTATTTTCGAGACCTAACTATAAAGTTAATTTTCGAAGAAAGAAGAGCAAAAGGTCTGCAACGTAATTAATCCAACAGAAACAACTAGTAATCTCCTATACTCCTTGTAATCGGTTTTAGATTTTGGTATCATTCGTTACTTTAAGTGTAGTTTACCTTGGTAACATAGTTACTTTTGTATTGATTGATGCGACTTTGAAGGCTAGATACCTTCGGGTATGTAGCAGATATTATAAGATCTGATATATTTGGTTGTTTATCTTGATTTTTTAATTTATCGTTGATTGCTTGTTTGTGTTTATTAGTTTATACTTGTTTATGTGCTTTTGTATGCGACCTATTATTCAACTGGATCTAGTGATACAGACCAAGTAATCTAGATGCCAGGATGACTCCATATAGTGATTTATACATCTAGACCAATAGGATCACGGATAATAACCTATCTTTGCCCTTAGATTACGAGCTTAGTTGGACCGGTCAGGTGATCCCTTAGATCTTCGATTACTCTCAATTAATGGTAAAACTGTTAGTGAGCAACCATTGTATGGATGCCTTAAGCATAAGTACGATAAGTCTCTATGAGCAATGTTTATAACAAGAATCAACCAAGTGCTTTAACTCCCTAAGAAAGATTATAAACACCAAATAAGGTATGCTTTATGCGGACACGTTTATAAATTGTACAAAATTCTTTGCATCTAGTCTTAGATGAAGTACCTGAAGACTAAGTCTTAAGAATGATATGCCATGCCTCGAGATAATTAACTCATATGCACTAAATAAACCAATCAACGTTCTGATTGGATTAAGTATCTGTTAATAATACATTATTTCTAATTATGCTAAGATATAGACACTCTTTTATGCTTCTGGTATAATTTCTTACGGTGTTTAGTACTTAAATTGATTTCTAGTCACCATACAAAACCGTGCAAGTCTCATCATGTCTGAAAACCTCTAATCCGGTAGATTTTAGTGATTAACATAAGTGTTTAGCAGAGTTTAACATAAAGTGGAATTCATCTTATTTTCAGAAACCAAAATATTAATAAATTGAAAAATTGTTTCTCGCTCTTAGTGATCGACACCCTACTTACCTCGAAACTCCCATCGACCAGGTATATTGCCCGTTAAAGTGCGGTTTTTGGTAAAGTCGGTAAAATATAAATTTAAAACTTGAAAACATAAAATCACACCCCTAACTACAACACATCAAGTTTTGACGGCCGTTTCCGAGGGTATGAAAATTTAATCTTGATTTTTATTTGATATTTTGGTTTTTAACATTAGATTAGTCTAACCCTTAGGATTAGTGTAATTTAGATTAGTGTATAATTCTGTATATTATGTATACTTGTGAATTATTTGCTTGTATATTTGCTTAGTTTAATTGTTTATGTGATTTAATTGTAAATTGTTTTCAAATACACTATTCTGGTCAATAACCTTGATACGGCGTATCCACTTCCATTGGATACGGCGTATCCACCTTTCTTATCCAATACAACGTATTTGTTCAAAAGATTAATACGGTGTATTCAGTCTTATTGAATACGGCGTATCGATTGTGATAACCGGTAACTTGTCCAGGGTTAAGTATTTATAAAAATATTGTAAGTTTCTATCAGCGTCTTTTTGATTTTGTCAGCTTTATTGGCAGAAAGCTGAAAAGTTTACTTCGGTTGATTTATTTGCGTAAAACGGTTACGGTTTAACCGGGTTTTGATGAGAGTCTTGAGTTTCGTAAGTGAATCACTTTTGATTCGTCTTTCCGTTTTGGAGTGTTTTTGTGGCTTTTTGATGCTTTCCGGGAAGTTTTCCCGCGTTTAGCGAAAATCGTCACACAGCGCGTACCGACACGTCAGTAAATTTGAAAACGGGATGAATAATCATGAGTGAATTTAATGAAATTATTTGATACGAAATTTCGTAATTTAAAGTGACGTTCGTCTAGTACGTAAATCGTTGAGGTATGAATTAAAAGTTATATGAAAACGGGTGTTTTCGTGAAATTTAAGTAAAGTCCGTAATAGTCGTGAAAGTGGAGTTTTGGACAAGTCAAAGACGACAAGTCATATTTTGAAATTGAGATACTTCTAAACTTGCGAGAAGGGTTTCGGTTAAATTTAAACTAAACTCGTATTTTGGTCCCGACACGCCCGTTAAATGTCAAAATGAATTTTTGGAAGTTTAAGTTGGAAATAGGTCGTGTAAATAACCTAGGTTCTTGGAAAAACATTTTTAAGTTTAATAAAATACTAAGTAACTCTGGGTAACGTTTTAAATGGATAAAATTGGAGTGTTAAGCGAACCCGACACACAAAAAAGCGAACCCGAGCATCCTTGGATGCTTGGCCGGATATGGGACAACAAAGGGAACACTAAGGCAAGTTTTTAGCTTGATTGGTCCTTGCATGGTACATGTATAATTTGTATTAACCTCAAACATGCATTTCATACTTTCAAAAATCAATAAACTTTCTCTCCCTTTCTCTCTATAAATCGAACGCAAACCACAAGGGTCAAGAAGCATTTTTTTGAAGATTTATCAAGAACACGTGGTTAAAAAACACTATCGGGTTGATATTTGGTAGTCTTGGGTTACAGAAAACGATATCGGGGTTTATTTCTTTGCGTCAAAACCGAACCAAGAGCATCAAAATTTGTAAGTTTTCAAATCTTTTATTAAGTTGTACTTATGAGTGTCTAACGGTATGTTTATGCTAGTTTTGCGGTGCGTTTGTCGAAAATCGAACTCGAAAACTTTTAAAAGAAATAAATAAGGGTGTGTTCGGTTGACGTGGTCAAAAGAAAAAGGAAAAAAAAGGGTTGAACACTTTTAAATTATGGTTGAGGTGGTAAATTATTTTTGAGTCAAATGATTATTAGGGCTTATTTTCGAAAATAGCCAAAAAAATAAGCTAGTATAAAGCTTATTTGGTTTTCGGGCTTAGTTTTCTTGGGCTCGACCCAACTGAGTGATAAGGGGAAGGGTATTAGGCCCGGCCCAATATAACATGGTTTATTTACTTCGGCTTATTTGGTTCCAAGCTTATTTAAGTTTCGGCTTATTTTGGTATGGCTTATTTAGCTTATGGCTTATTCGGTTTTGAGCTTATTAAGCTCTGGCTTATTGGGTTAGCTTATGTTTGGTTTCGTCTTATATTAAGCTTATAGCTTATTTTTGTTTCGGCTTAATGAGCTTATGGCTTATTGGGTTCGGCTTATATTGGAGCTTATAGCTTATTTAAACTTCGGTTTATATTTGCGCTTATGGCTTATATTGGTTTCGGCTTATATTTTGGGCTTAAAAAGGGTATGAACTTTGTTTTTAACTATCGGTTTAAATATTAAATTCTTATTAGGCCGTAAGGTCCAATGACTAGTAAATGAACTAATGGACTCAAATGGAAATTTAAAATGGCTATGTTGGACTTAACGAGTGTTAGTGGACTAATATTGGACTTTTGGCGATAGGTGAAAATTGAATAGTTTGGACCACTAAGACGGATAAATGGATTTACGGGTACTTACGGTAGTGGAAAATGGTTAATGTGATCGGTTATTAGTATGTACATGGAGATAGACGCTTTAGAAAATTGGTAGACTTTTGGAGCATTCTTGGGTCGGAATTTGAAAAATATGTAGGAAGAGTAATTGAAATTTATAAGTTTGGAAACCTATGGAAACCTTTCAACAAACGCATGTCGAAAATTTTTGAAAATGTCACACTTAAAAAAAATAATATGGAATACTTATTTTTTATGTCGACTCAACTAAAAAGACAAAGGACGAATTTTGTAAACGAGTAAGTGTTAAGGATTAAACAAAATGAACGTAAGTACGTACTACAGATGACAGATTCATATTTATACCCTGTTTAGCCCCGAAAAAAAGACAAAATAATAAAAAAATATTATTAATTTAATTTAAAAGTGGAATAACATTATATATATATATATATATATAATTATATATATATATATAGTTAATATACTAGATATAATATATATATATATATATATATAATATAATAGTACATATATCATAAATATTGTATTCGATTTACGGAGATGTTTAATTCATTTAATTTTTGTATCTTTGATGTCATACTCATATTCTCGTCAGATTTCTCCTTGACGTTTTGGAACCAATGATTCGTTATTCGTATTTGTTCTTTGATTATTTGTGTTGATGTCCACTTAGCTCCAAGGCAACGAGTTGTTTTAGTAGTTAACAACACAACCATGATAGTTAACAACTGTTGAAATGAGAAAAAAAACAAACAAAAAAGTTTTGTTTTGGCAATCAAGGAAAGGTTGTTTGTAAAAAAGAATGATGTCTTGAATGAAGAACAAAGGGTTTGGGTAATAAGGATATGATTTTTTTTATGAGAATGGGGTTATGAAATGAAACAAGTTATTTGGTAATAAGGATAAAGTGGTTTGGTAAATGGATAATAAGGTGTTTTATAAACAAGATACGGATGTAGTGTGAGCAAAGACAAATGAGCTTGTACAATAAGACAAATTTTGTACAAATAAATGATAATAAAGGGAGAATTTAATGATTAGTGTTGGCCGGGTACCGTTGTGCATTGTAGAGATTATTTGTGCATTGTAGAGATTTTTTGTACGTTGTGTAGAGATTATCTGTGCGGTTATCATCATCCGTCGAGGTGAGTTCTCGTAGCCCCACTTTCTCAAATCTTTTTGTGGGGGAAAATGATTACTCAAATGAGTGTTTTTTGAACTATTTTAAAGAACTGGGCGAAATGTTTTGTTTTTATTTTGAGGGACAATGATTATGGCCTATGATTGCTATGTGGAATGACATGGATTATTGTGAGAAACATGCTGTGTGGAACTCCTGATGTGAACTTACTATATGGGACTTGTATCTTTCGCCCTAAGTGATAAGCTCCAGCTGGTAGACTTTAGGTGACGATGGACCTCGGGGTGCGACCAAGAGCATTGGATATAATCTGGATTGATGACAGGCGGGGATGCTAGGTCTAGGTACATGATTAACGGGGATCTAAGTCCCATGGGTTTAAGTCTTTACATATAATTCACTGTCATATTTGCACGATTGTCCATCATCAACAACAAGCGTTTGGGAGATTATTGGCACAACGATTTTGGTTTTCTTTCACCAAACCTACGACTCAGACACACCATTATTGATGACAGTTTTCGCCTATCATTTTCATGTGTGTGCATTTTTAACCAAGGTAAATTTAGAAGTAATGGTAACTAAGACTACACGGTATTGGGATGCAAACTTGAGACTCGTACATTTGAATTAAAAAATGTACTAATACCCTAGTAAGAACATTGCTACTTTTGGAAAACTGGCTATAACGAACATGTACCATGTGCAATGTAACTCATTATTTCGCACTTACGAAGTTACTAATCTGCACGCTGACGGGTATTGACAGATTGGAAACAGAGCCAAAGTTAACAGAGAATAGCCGTTTTTATTATATAAAAAAGAAACATAACTATAGACCAAACTAGAGTTTTCAGTAAAAACCTTGAACATGGCGAAGTTAACTAGCTCGAGCGGATCAATCGTTTTATTCCTAAATTACGCATAGCCAATTAAACTATGCCTAATTCACGAAGGACTATGAAATGATGAGGGTAGCTTTCTTAAGTTATGTTAGGGCAAAGGGAGGGAAAAATGTAAAGTCTGAGTCCACCTGAAAATGAATTGACCTTGAACGTACATATCGCGTAATATGTACTTTCACGTGGTAATGTGGTATGAGAATGCTTGCGAGCATTGAGGTTTAGGTTGTTGTTGATTGCTAAGTGTTTGCCATGATTCCTTAGTTGTATTGCATGATGCTCTGAGAGCCTTGGTAGATATGTTGTTGGTAGCGATGTTGATTGAGGATGTGTCTTTAGTAGTTATGTTGTTGCATTGCATGAGTCCCTGAGGCGCTTGTGTTGTATCGAACCTTGTTGGTACTTGTTTGTTATTCG
>BQNB010103274.1:3865-24063 GCA_026074375.1 Tanacetum coccineum | reverse complement strand
TTACTAATCAAAGACATCATGACAAATGAAAGACCTACAACACAGCTTCCGCAACTCTGATGAGTATTATCATGATCCAAAAAAGTGTGAGCATGCGGGTTCGAAGGTCACAACATCACAGAAAGGCAATACTCCACAAGCAGGAGGATTAAGAGATTTACTGTAGATGATGATCTCAAAGAAAGCTCAAAGATCACACAAGTCTAAGGAACAAAGCTCAAATATCACTACTTGCAGTACAGAGACTAATCTTGAAGAATCAAAAGACTACGAGCCATAGTCAAAGATCAATTCAAAGATAGCTAGGATTCGATTTGTGTTTTATGAGGTGACCTCCCTTAGGGGGAGATTGTTAGGATTATGAAAATCCATGTAAAAGACTCGGTCACCCCGTGTAATGCTCGTAGCCTTAATAGTAATCGTTTAATTACCGTATGACTTATGGTGT
The DNA here is from genome assembly GCA_026074375.1 of Tanacetum coccineum. Taxonomy (NCBI): domain Eukaryota; kingdom Viridiplantae; phylum Streptophyta; class Magnoliopsida; order Asterales; family Asteraceae; genus Tanacetum; species Tanacetum coccineum. The sequence goes on along the minus strand of BQNB010103274.1, from coordinate 23,615 downwards.
TGGGCCGTGTCTTTACCCACATGTTAGCCCACTCCATAGCCCACTTAGTAGCATAAAACTCATGTATATATACCCCTTTCCAGCCATGGGAAGGGGTTGTTTGATCATTTTATAATACACACACATAAAGTGTAGTTTCTCTCACTAGAACTCACTTTCTCTCTCTAAGATTAATTAGCCAACCCCTAGATCATTTATTGTGTTATGATATCCAATATCCTATAGAAAGCGTATTTGGAATGACAAGCAACACAATGTATCAGCTACCCTCAGAACCATCTCGACAAGAGGAATTCGAGGATCTTGTGATGAATTTCATACTCGATTAAGAAGAAAAAGTTAGGCAACTCAAAGAGTATATGTGTGTTATTAGAAGCGATTTCATGCAACTCTCTTTGGAGGTTGTAGGCAAATTAAGGGAGGAGATAAGAATTGAACAAAATAAAACCTAGAAAATCAAGAAGATCACAAGGTATCTGATTGAAATCCCTTCACTATATATAAATATAAATAAATATATAAATATATAATAATGAGAATAAAAAAAAATCTCAATTGTAGTAAATCCGGAAGTATGATTCCCGGGTCGTTATCCCCAACGAGGAATGCAATTGAAAGTCGAGAGTCGTTTTGATAATCGATGCTTGAATGGAACAAGATTTAGATTGGTTTTCTAAAACTACGGGAAAATTAAGGCAAACACTTAAAAACAATTAAGGGAAAACTATTTTAAACTAAAAACGCAAAACGGGGATCCTAAAAACGCGACCTAAAAACCCTAAATTATCAAAATTAAGTTCTAAAATAATATTTTTGGCTTTTATAAGTCCTAATTAACTAAAAGATAAGAACTAAGAAAACTAGACCAAAAACGGAAGTGATTAGGGCTTAAAAAACACTAAAAACGTGAACGGGATTCAATCCCGTTCTTTAAAAAATCAAATTTTGCAATTTTAACCCTACGAAAGCAAATCTAATTTTCCTAAGTCCTAAATGTTAAAAGAAAATTTTCTAAAAAAGAATTATATTTTTTTGACTTTTTTATAATTTTTTATGAATTAAAAACGATTTTAATGAAATTAAATGTTTAAAAATACTAAACTAATTATAAAAATACTGAAAAAATTCGAAAAAAATTGCTTAAACTAGACAATCCTAAGAAAAATAAGCTAGGCAAAACAGCTTATCAAAATAAGCTGTTAAAAATCAAAATGGGCTTATAAGCTTAATGGCCAAAAATGTTGCTAAAACAATAAAGGCAGCAAAGAATGACGGAATGACTATTGTAGCAGAGTTGAGAGTTTGTGTGTTTGGGTTTAAAACGGCTTGTTGATGGTGTTAGAGGTCCCCACTCGTTCGATCCTTTCTCACCCGGGGCTTCCCACTATCACCAATGTTTTTGTTTTTGCCATTTTTTATAACTTTTTAGAACACTTAAAAATAAGCAACTTTTGCAAAACAACTTTTTTATTAAACCTAAAATAAGCTCAGAAATAAGCTTCTAAAGTGACAGAATGCTTATACTATCTAAATGACTTAAATATTTTAACTTTTAAGGTAAATAAGCAAATGCAAAAGAGAAATAAGCTAAATCAGATAAAAAGCTATACTAAATGAGCAACAAAGAACAAAAATAAGCAACCAAAATAAGCCATAATGGGCTAAATAGACAGTTTTAACTAAAAGGCTATAAAACATAAAGGTTTTTAAGCTAAAATGCAAATAAGCTCAAATAAGCTTAAACCTAAAGGAAATAAGCTAAATTGCACTTAAACTAAACTAATAAGCAATATTAAACCTAAATAAGCTAGGAAAATAAACAGATAAGCACAAATAAGCCAAATAGCACTTAAGCCAAAAACTGGATACAAACACTAAGGGGAGGGGGGGCACTTTTGTGCTTAAAAATAAGCTCAAAGATGGATCCTTATGGACATATAGCTTATATCACTTGAAAGATTGACCTATAAGCTACTAAAAACAACTTTTGAAAAGTAGTTTGAAAATCAAATGAACAAAGAAAAAGCTAATTGAAAAAGGCAATACAGGCAGAAAACAATATTTTTAGATTTTTATTTTTATGAAAATGACAAATAACAATCTTGCAGATCAAAAACAGATAATCTAAACAACTTTTTAAGCTAAGATAAACCCTAATCTAGATAGATTGACCTAAATTCTACTTGTGCACTAAGAATCAAGACCTAATAACAACTATTACCCTCTGATTATTAAGCTAGAAAATGTCTGTTTGTCTGTTTTCCTTATTTGATGCAGTGTGCAAGAAAATGACCAAAACTTTTTACTATCAAGTGCAGGCTACAAATCTAGTTTCTAACACCTAAAGTATACTCAATTAAGGGCAAATGAAGTAATATCAACACCTAGAACAGACTTAAGCGTAAAATGCATATAAAACTAAAATTATAGGCGAGATACAAATCAACAACATAGCAAAACTAGAATTAATCTAAAAAGTAGCCTAAATCCTATCTTAACAGCCTAAATTAAATTAAAAGACACTTAAAGAACTGAATGGAAGTCTTAGGCAGTACTAACTTAAGTTATGACTGCATGACTCAAACCCCCTTTCAGATACTTTGATTCATATTTTAGCTATTAATATAGAGAAAATTAAGGTTCAAACTCTATTACCAGATATTAATAAGCTATAATAAGACCTAATAAGCAGATTTTAACTAACTAATAAGCTAGAACAATAAACAACTTCATTATGCTATTATTTTTGGTTTTTTTAACTGTTTTATAAACAATGAAGAGTAAATGAAGATCTAAGCTAACAATGAAGCATATTAAGCATTAATCTGCCAAAATAAGAACAATTAAGCTAATCTAAATAGTAATAAGCAAATATTAAGCAATTATAAGCTAGAATTTAGAAATAAGCTAGAAAATGTAAATAGGAAACTTACAATTACCTTTGCACAAAACAAGGCTTAAAATGCCTCGCTAAGCTATCAAAAACCTCAACTTATCCTAATGATAAGCGGTTGGGGTCCTAGGAAGCCCATCCCTTAATGGTTCCCTTCCAATAAGCCGTGTACTTTTGAGGGAGGATTTGTGTAAGATAAGCTCAACTAAGCTTTTGAGAGCTTAGTTGAGTAATTAGCTATCTTAAGAGTAAATAAGACAGCTGATTGAGAGCTTATTAGAACAATTGAAAGCTTATTAAATCCATTACACATTAAGTATAAACAAATTAAATCACAATATTTAAAAGTGAAAAAAAAAAAAAATAAAAAAAAACGAAATTGAAAGACGGAAAAATACAGTAAGCACCAAATATAGTAAGAGTTGGGGGGGTGGGGGGGGGGGGGTGGGTGAGGTGGGTGTGTGTATTTTGAGTGTAGATTGGAATGTGGAATTGTTTGTTGAGGTTGGGTGGGTTGAGGTGGGTTTTTATTTTGTGTTGTGTTAGGGGTGGTGAAAATTCTTCTTTAAAATAAGTAGTAATATGTCTTTTTCAAAGCATTGTAAAATTTCAAGCCAGACTCCAATCTAAATATTCTAGTTAAATTCCCACAATTTTATTAATTAAACTGAATTACAATGCTTTAAAAAGAAAGATTACAAGTATTTAAAATGAATTTTAAACTAAAAATTATAATAAGCTATGTTTACACTAAGACTACACTAAAATTAAGCTCTCCCCTTTTTGTGAATGAAGATGGTCTCGTATTTATAGCCAGAGAAAGAAGCTTCTAGGTCCCTTTACACGCTCCCTTTATCCTTGATCTTCACCCTTCCTTTTTTTCCAATCATTGGATCCTATCTTTCATCCGTTGGATTGATGTATAACAACCTAAGAATTTTCATCAACCTATTTTACTATTATCACAATTATACGGGGAAATTTTTCGCTTTATTACATTACTTGTATTGTCAATATCTCAGTATGTCATGTAACTTGCATAACTAAAGTAGACGAGCTCACGCAACCTATCTATGACAATCCTGTCTTCATATATGTCAAGCAAACATCATAACATGTCAAATCAATATCATAATATCATTATTACAAGGTACATTATTCCTATAAGGTACCATTTGCAACATCATATCAAAACGGGCTTTAAACCATTATCGGATACCCTAAACCCTAATCTCATGAAAAGGTTAACCCCTAAAGTGAATGCACAAGCTACTAAAGCATATGTACAAGCAATATAACATCTCATTTGAAATATAAAATCTCTTCAACTCAAAGTACAAATCTCTAAAAGCTCAATGTACAAGTCATTAAGCATGATCTCTAAAATAGCCGTTTTACCTCCGTTTTCATTCTAATTTCTTCACCATCACTTATGTGCAAGCTACTACACTCAATATACAAGGTGTAAACCCTAATTATTCAATTCATAAGCTTTCATACCTCTTTTTGCATTCAAAACCCTAATTCAAAACCCTAAACCCTAAAACCAAGATAGTTTCTAAACCATGACTCGTTTCTTCATTTTTATCCATTGTAAACCAAACCATACTTAAATAAGTTATAATAACATAATTACAACATTCTCAATCAAAATCATTTATGATTTGCATCATTCTACTTCAATTAAAAGAAAAATCAGAAACCCAATTGTGACCTAATGATGATTTTGACCGTTTACAAATTTTCTACCCATATTAACAAACCACCTCTCAACTTTTGATTATAATCCTTAATATAAGCCTTAGGATCAGTAACCTATCATTCCTAATCAAATGTACATGAATTACAAGCTAGAAAACTCAACCCGAACCCTTATGAACCCTAAATGAACCCGAAATACAAACCCTTGCAAAATGACCCATTTTAACTATTTTTCTTGCAACCAAGCACCTCAATGACAAGCACCTTATCTACCTAGTTTCTTACAAGCGCCACTCTTCAAAATATCTTCCATTTATATTGTTTAAAATTGCACATGATCTTCTTATTTCTTCTAGTGCTAGCTGCGGCATCAAAAGGGGTAAACACCTCATCAAAGCTAGTTTCTAGCTTAACCAACACATCTACTAGCCCCTCCTCATCACCCTCTAGACCTCCTATGTGTCCTAACCAGATCATACAAGTTTCTTGAGCTCTAAGGGTCATTTTACCTATAAATAGCAACCATAACTCTTCATTTTTCTTCATCCCCCACTTCCTCCACTATAACCCTTACATAGAAGCAATAATTTGCTCTAATAGATCCTAAGTGATCTTAAGAAGGCTCAAGTTAATAAAGGAACAAAAGAGAACCAAAACGAAACCCGAGAGTCGTTAATTCAGGCGTACGAAGCGTAAGTCCCGATTCTGACCCTTTCCAAACCTTAAGCTCAAGACCAGGTTCCAAGCTTATGTCTGCTTTCATAACATCATAATGTGTCATATGATCTTGCTAAAATCATAATATAAAGCTTTGAACTCAAAAACTAAGTGGTTATGCCTTTTTGATCCAAAACCGTACACCCGAAACCCTAATTTACGTTTTTCTTAAAACTAAATGTTATAATGATTAAATATTGTTATAATCTATCTAGCATGCTTAAATAATGTTAAAATAACCACTTATTGTAATGCATGAATTTGAAACTAAAACCCGCGCGTTTACGTTTGAACCCTAATTTGACCCGTTTTGCTTCCTAGCCTAACGAATCGTTATTTTAAACTTGCGTTACGTTAAAACTTCATATTTTAGTTTATTATAACTTATAAATATCTTTTGAAATGTTAACATAAGCTTGCATGGCAATTTGGACATGTTTTGTAATTATAATCCATGCAAGGGGTATATATCGTAACTTTCTGAAATTAATAACTAGAAGGGCTGAATATGTCATTTTATCAAAGTTATAACTCCAGGGATCTATTATGTCACTTTTCAAAGTCCAAGGTTTACTTGGTATATCTTTCAAAGTTGAAGGACCAAAGTCATAAAAATGCAAACTCCAAGGGCCTATTTGCAATTTTTCAAACCCTAGGGTCTAAAATGTAACATTTTGAAAAAGTATAAAATCATGTTTAAAACCTTACAAGACATAACTTTAATTAACGCTTCTCGGAGCTAACATTTCCAATATTGAATAAAACGCTAAAAACCAATCACCGTAAGCTTATATTGTACCACAATACTAGGAGCTTCATATAAGAAGTGTTTTCACATGTATTACGTTCTGACTGAGTTGTTGGGTTTACGATTTAAAGTGCCCTAGCTCCTCAAACGTTTACTGAATGACTTCTGAATTATGATGGCCCGAATGGTGATACAATAATTCCAAACTCTTCAATCAAACTCATAACTCTTAAAACTAAAGTTCTAGAGTACAATCTTCCTAAGACTCAACATATTTACTCAGTTGCGACGTAGCTTGGTTTACTATCAATATTACTATAAATTCACTTCTCCGGTTAAGATTGTGATTAATGTTGTCAGCTTTCATTCAGATATTATTTATGGGGGGGGGGGGACATCAACCTACCAGGTGAAGTTCAAAACTTCGCTTAACTTTATTTTTACATTTTTAATAAACCCTCAAGGGATACATGCTTGTTACAAACTCTTTTACATACTCATTTATCTTATAACAATGTGATTACTTTTCAAAGGCTTAATGAATTCATAACCCCATATTTCAATCTTTTGAATACTTTATAAACCTGTGATACCTGATATAAACCATGAATGCAAGTGTTTTTCCAACTGTATGCTATCCAGATATATTATTGCCTAAGTAGCTTCCAGTGCCATTATTTCCATATCATGAATCATTAATTACTTGCATTGCGAGTGAACGCGAATATTGTGAATAGATCTATTGGGGGTGACGGCTCCCGTTGGTATACCCATGCTTGGGGTAGCCAAACGCACTATATTTGTCCTAATAGGTAACCTTGGCAAGTTATCTTTTCCACGGGGACATCTGTCCCTAACCAATATCACTACGGTGATTTCCCTGTTAATGTATTGATGTCATGAGCTTAGGTACAATAATAATGTTACCCTGATTTTCCATGATAATTGTATTCGTTGCAATTATTACCATTATAGTGATACATGCATTCAACATAAGATAATAAATCAACTGTTTCCCATGATAATACTGTCTCCAATGATAATAAATGTCCTCCATGATAATTATCCCATTTAATGCAATATTCCATAAATAACCTTATTCCAATTATACATTTCAAACATATGAAATTCACTCAACCTTTGTGTTTGACCTTTTTATAATGTCTTAATACTCAATGTAATTGAGCATGTTGCCGGGTACGGAGTGGCATGGACTAGAAGATGGCTGAACCTGTTATCATCAAGACCATGATATTTTAGATTTTGGGACCCGCATTATGTAAAAACTCTTGATTAATATACGAATGATAACTAAATTTTTCCAACAACGTCTCTTTTAAAGTTGTTTTCTATGATTATGATTGTTGTATCCATGAAGTAATACCCCAGATTAGCTTCCGCTGCTATATTGTAAAAATGGGGGTGTTACAGATTGGTATCAGCGCCATGGTTATAGAGAACAAGGTCAAAACCTTAACTATAACCACATTTCATTTTTTCAGCCATCAAAGTCCTCTGTGCCACTACATTCCGGAACAAGTATGTAAATATACATATCTATTATACTATTACTTATGTTATTTACAAACTAGGTTGTTATCAGAACGATGTCTTCTCCCAATCGCTCTACTTCCGATATTGAGGATGCTTTTTCCTCTATGAATATTCTTAACTATACTTCGGTCTCATCGGATTATTTCCCAGCTTCATCAGGAAGCAGTTCTTTTAACTCTTCAGAAAACTCTACAGATAATATGATCCCACCAGTATTCTCATCTTTCTACAATAATCCTTGTTTGAAGGACGTACAAGCATTTTTAGCTAAGTAATCACTATTTTATCACCAGATCCTACTTCTTCACCAGCTATTTGACTACATCTCAGATATTACCACCATCATTACTATTTGATCCTCGATATTTCTTTGTTCCTGAAGAACTACTACCACCTAAGAAGCAAATACATTCTCCATCTTCTTCCTCAACTACGTTATTTAATTCATCTCGGAATCAAATTTATAATTTAGTATCACCATCTTCCTTAGTTTATACTCCTACCCCTCCTCAGGTATTTGAAATAGAAAAATGTTCAGATAAGATGTATCTAAAACATCATGAGAAACAAGTCGAAGATATCTTGAATTATTTAGAAGAACTCTCTTTTTACCGTATTGAGAAAATGGAAGAAGGACGTATTAATAGAATAATCACACAAAGGAATAGTAACAAACTAAAAGTCGAACTTGAGAGAGTCCGTTCTCAAATTCTCAAACTTCAAAGGAAAAAATTAAGGCAAAAAGATAAGATTGCTTTTGCTCACTACAGGATTTCCTATCTTGAACGAATCATTGAGAAAATCCAAGCTCGACACTAAACGGATCAGGAAGATCTTTAGGATGTCATCTACCCGTTCGAAATCAACAAACTCTTAGACTAGTTATAGCTTTATCCTAGCCACGGATGTGTGGTATAAATAAAAACGCTTGTCAAATCTTGACTATGTACAGTAAAAAGGCAAGTTATTTATAAAGGCTATCCCGTTTCGTACCTTATTGTTCATCTCGTTTCATACCTTATTGTTTCTAACTTATCTATCTTTCATCATCATTTCCACCATTTGCATCATTATCTCCGTCTTTATCATAACCTCTAAGTGCTTAAAAATTCAAAAATAAGCATTTCCCTTTAAGCATTTTAAGCATCACATTCTCTTTTATTACCTTTCAAAACTTGTGATGTCATTCTTACTACACGTTATCTTGTGTTGATAGAATGCCTCCCAAAAGGGCGTCAACATTTGAAACACTGGCCATAACTTTAGCTGCCATCCAGCAACTGATTAATGATGGCATTTCCTCAGCTCTGAAAGCATAAGCTGCATCAATGGCAAGTGATAGTAATCCCAACAGGAACACCGGACCTACTGGAACTCCTGTAGCAAAAACGAGAAACTATAAAGAGTTCATTAGCTGTCAACCTTTCTACTTCAATGGTACGGAAGGAGCAGTTGACCTCATTCGCTAGTTTGAGCGGACTGAATTGGTATTTTCTCGTAGCAACTGTGTCGAGGAAAACAAAGTGACATTTGCTACCGGTACTTTAACCGATGATGCCCTATCCTAGTGGAATTTATACGCTCAACCTATTGGAATAGATCAAGCCAATCAAATCACTTAGATCGAATTAAAAAGACTCTTAACCAATAAGTATTGCCCTCGAACTGAAGTCAAGAAGATGGAAGATGAATTTTACAACTTGGTTGTGAAATGAAATGATCTTAAGACTTACATTAGGAGATTTCAAGAATTAGCTGTCTTATGCCTAAACATGGTACCAAACACCAAGAAACTTATGGAAGTCTTCATCAGTGGATTACCCAGAATTATTAAAGGAAGTGTTACTGCCTCGAAGCCTCAGACTTTGGAGGAAGCCACCAACATAGCCCAGAGGTTAATAGATCAGATAATAAGGCATGATTCTGTGCAAGAAACCAATAATCACAAATGAAAGCTTGAAGATAAGAGAAACATCATCAACAACAACAACTATCAGAATAACTATAACAACAAGAACCGTAACAATGACTACCACCAACAGCAGAATAGAAGGCAAGAAACCTTCAGGACTTATGCTGCCACCAATGGGTATACTGGGAATCGTCCCCTATGTGAAAGGTGCACCCTGCATCACATAGGACCCTGCACTGTCAACTGTCGGACTTGCAATAGAGTAGGTCATCTAACCAAGAATTGTAGAAATAAAAGACCAGCCACTAGAAACAACCTACAATTAGTATCCATAACTTATAATACCTGTGGAAAGAAAGGACATTATGGAAATCAGTGCTCAAAAGCAAAGAACCGGGCCACAAGAAAGCATACTTAGAGACAAGTTTGCTTTTGTTCACTCTAGAATTTCTACCCTAGAAACAACTCTCGAGGATATTAAAGTCTTCTTCAATCTAAAAAACTCCAATCATCAAGCTACAATCCTTGTCGTTTGTTACTTATTCTAGAATCCTGCTACGAGATACGTAGCATAAGTATCAACTCTTTTAGAGTTTCATATGTAAAGTTATCCATGAAATAATAAAGTAATGATTCCATTACATCTTGTTATCTGATGATATCAAAATTTGGTATCGTTTATCAATTCTATTATGTTCAAACTCTGAATACTCTCCTCATACCTTTGAAACATAAATTATCATCCTCGATTATATGGGCGTCAGTACAATCAATTCATGATCATATCTGTGACAACCCAAGAATTTCCGTTCAATAAGTTAGCCGTTTCCGTGTAGTAATTTGATTTTTTTAAAAGTTTCGTTAAGCTTTTCCGTTTAACCGGGAAGTTATTTCGTTATTGTCTGAGAATCGTCTCCAGGAGTGAACCGGGACACCAAACGTTGTAGTATTTTGGCAATAACCACGTTTTTATGTTTTAGAGCAATATTTAAAATTTCGTTATTTTTCGTGTTACCGTTACTTGTTTCGTTATTTACGTGATCCGTGGAATTTAACTACACTCTGTTGTGCATGCATGCTTGGAAATTAATTCATCAACTAGCACTAACTATCCTAGAAAGTGGGAAAAATATTTTTGGACCCCCTTTTGGCCATACTCCAACCGGTCACACGCATACATGTATACATAGGATTCAAAAAATTGAAATCAAAGCACTAGACAAGCTAGCATGGTTAGAGGAAAGGACTAGTACTAGCAAGCTTGTGATTTGAGGATCATTTTGGTCCCCTTTGGCTCTCTTGTCTTGTTTTCGGTACACACACACACACACTAGTAGTGTGTGAAGTAAACATTGTGTATATAATCCATCTCATATTCATTTGTTCATTCATAACACACACATACTTGCATTTTGAGTTTTTCTCTTCTCCTTTGTTCCCTTAACCCACGAAAAACACCAACACCTACACAAATCCATACATTTTTCATCTTTGATCATTTACATTTGAAGATATATTGTTCGAGTTGATTGTTATTTCATCCGGGTATTTTATAAAACAACATTTGGGTTGTTCTTAGTTTCTATTCACCTTTCGTCGTGTTTCTTTGTAAGTCATCTTTACTTTTTCATAAATAGTTGTACTTTTTGCATTCGTACATCATCCGAACAATGTGTACAAAGCGGATCGTTATAAAAATCATTATCTATTTTTCTATAAAACTACAAGTCTTAAAGCTTAATATTTTTGTTTATAAATGGAAGAACATAAAAAGTAGTTGTACTTTTACGTTTAAAAGTTTGTTGTGACTATTTTGATATATATATTGTTAGTATTACTCTAAATACGATTTATTTTAAGATTTTATCGTTATGTTGAGTTGAAATATCGTTGGCGAAGAGATTAAGTTTAGATTGTTGGATTTGTGAAGCGTAAATTAAATGTCGAAGGTGTGTTTAGTGTTTAAGACCACGGCATTTGTTGCGATATTTGAGGTGTTGTCGAAAATAGATCGGATATTCTTATGGTAAATAAAATAATGTATTTGAAAACGGATATTTTCCAGCGAGTCGTGGGTTAATAAAAATGAAAAGCGATATTTTTTAGAAAGGTCATCGAAATTTCGTAAACTTTATAAAAGCATCTGAAAATATACTTTATAACAAACTTATGAAAATGTAGAAAAACGTAAGTGATCGAGTTTTAGGTCAACATTTTTAGTTATTGATTCACGTTGGATGTGTCGAGACACTGAAAAATGAAATGCACTAAAAGACAAAATACACTAAAAGATGAAATACACTAAGAGATGAAATACACTAAAAGACAAAATACACTAAAAGATGAAATGCACTAAAAGAATGAAATGCACTAAAAATACGGAAAGACACAAAAAACAAAATACACTAAAAGACGAAATGCACTAAAAGACGAAATACACTTTAAAGACAAAATATTTTCATAAGATGTTCCAAAACGTCGAGACTTGCCAAAACTTATAACTTTCAAAAGTACTTTTAAAAAGGGATACGTCGTGTCTACTCGTGCTCGGATGATTAGTTCTTGCGTTAAGCGTTATTCGTTGTACATCATTCTTAAACGACGACGATAATAAAGGTGTCGCAAGAACCTGAGATTCATTTTTCACTTTGATAGATTCCTTTTGATCCACATACCCGTATACGGTAGTTTTCATAGCCCCCACTCTTTACTCGTTTTGACTAAATGTTTTATAACTTGGGGTGAGAAACATTCTTGTTTTTAAAAACTGGAAACAAGGTACTTTACGTGAGATTTTCCCTTTTACGTGTTTGCCTAGAGTAGCTTTTAGACACTAATGCCCGAACTAATCAAGAACTAGTCAATCTCTTGACTGGAGGACCGGTCGAGGGAGCGCGAATGAATAAATAGATCTATTGGGACTAATTATCCCTATCCGGGAGAGTCTCGTGCACACATACCCACGGGGTAGCCCGATAAACGGATATATGTCCATGTCGTAAGGTTAGGTTGCTTTGGTCGGACATCTGTAAGGGCAAACAAATACATTGAGTCAATGTACATGCTATCTTCGAAATTAGCTCGGTGTCATGACTTAGTGCAAGACGTTAAGTACTTTTTATGTGAATTGTATCTTTTATAACTGTCGCATACGTTTTGATATCTTGTGGTCCAGCTATAACAACGTTTGAACTAAACCTAAGAAATCACTCAACTAAATGATGACTTTTATTAAAGCATTTTTTTCTCAGTGCTTAGCATGGATGTTGTTGCTTACTTATGTTAAGTCAATTTGCCTGTACCGGTTTACCAGAGATTCACTATGTCTTTAAATACCGGGTTAACTTATTTAAGCTTGCCTGCATTTTAACTTTGAATCATTTAAACTTAATCGATGTGAAAAACTTAATATTATATTTTAAAGACTTGCAACTGTGGTTTATTTTTACAAAACGGTACCCATAGAGTCGTTCTTTTAGCTTTGTACTAGAGAAGCTCAATAAAGTCCATGCCTCCGACACGAATCTCCGTCCAGCCCCTCTAGGGTTGGTGACAGAGAAGAGGTATATTAACTTCCTCGTAAAAATTTGCCTCTAATTAGTCGCCTAAGTATGGTTAGCAGGGTCAAACATTTTAGTGCGCGTTCAGTTCCGAATCTGGGTACTTTTGAATTAGGAATTTATTTGAGGTACTTGTACATGTGGTATGCTTTTGGGGTAAATTAGGTCATTAGTAAACACCTAAGTGAACATAGGTGATTTATGTGAGAATTTATTTGGTTCAATAAGTAAGGGTTGGAAGCGAGATAAGTGACACTAAATTCTGCGTTTTCAGGTAAAATGTAGATCATTAGAATTATGAGTAAATGAAGTGGTTAAAGTTGGGCATGGTGTCGAGGTGACCCATGGGGATAATTAAACACCATAGACATCCATCATATGATTGTTACATGGGCTTAAGCATTTGGCTTGGTCGCGTGTAACACATTTATATTCTATTGTGTAGCTTTGTGTAAGATATTTGGAAGCTGCTTGAGCATAAGGTGAGTTTCATAGTCCCTCTTTTTTAGCATATGCTTTTAAATTGGATGGAAATGAAGGCAAATGGTTTTTTGAAAAGGTTTATAATTGGTGTGATTTATGTGTTTTTAAATTTGAGTATGACATTGTTTGTCTGTTTACATGACATGATGTAAAGTGGTTTGATATGTTATTACTTGCATGTTCTATTGTTGGCATGTCAAGTGTTGTTGAATAGATCAGATGAGTACGCCTACTTAGTTTTGGAATGGATCGGATGGGTACGCCTACCCAATATTGGAATGGATCGGATGGGTACGCCTACCCAGTATTTGGTTTGTTGATATGATGATTTGGATTGCATGTTAGCATAAGTTCATGATAGTTCATAATTGTCCTACCTTGTCTTTATTAATCACAGTAATTGATTAAAGGTTTAAATTGTGTGTCTTAAACTTATGACTCTCACCAACCTTTGTGTTGACATTTTTTAAGCATCATTTTTAGGTAAGCATAAGGAAGATCATATGAATGAGAGAAGTGGCCAGAGAGACCTTAGGCTGCATACGGAGTTTAATCTCCTAGTTTATTTCTCGTTTGATTGAATATTGAATGTTTGTTGGCTTGAACTGCTTAGACTAGTTTTGGTCGTATTGCATGTATTGGTATTGTTGTGAACCCCTTTTACTTTAATACAAGACGCCGGATATCTTTTATGTTTGTTTAGGTATTTTCATGACACTTTGTGTCCCTTGTGTTCCATTTAGTTCATGTAGTTTTCTCTATTGTGACACCATTGTGTTGTGATGATATCCATTCTCGTTACGCCTCGTGTTTCAGCCTTGGCGGGGTGTGACAGATTGGTATTAGAGCCTTTGGTTATAGAGAGGTAGGTGGTTGAGCCTAGACTATAAACTAGAAGTCCTTCATATAGATGCATTTTAGGGCTTAACTGTTTGGTATTGTAACTATCATGCTTTTCCCCTAATTTCATAGCTTTTATTATCTCCTTTTTGTTTAATTTTTTTATTTAGTTATGTTGTTTTCCCCTATCTAATTTGGTATATGCTATGTTCTTGATATTTTAGCCATGTCTCCTCCTAACCATAAGAATTTTCGTTTGGGAGTTGCCCGTGCAACTAGACGTAGGAGTTTCACTGATCCAAAGACTGGACTTTGGGTGAGGCGGATTAGCCGCAAAATCCGAATTCCTATTGACCTATACCCGTGTCAAGTCGAAGAGAAGTTGATTGTGAAAGAAGTTGAAGGGGAAACAATTATGAAATATGAAACAAAAATTACTACAAATGATGGCACTATGTTAGAGATATGAAATTCCGTCTAACAATGAAGTTTTGGTCACTCGAAGATGTACGAAAAAGTGTATACGTTAAATAGCTAGTTTGTACATGTTTTTAGTTGTAAATGGGCATGTAATGTAAATGCCCGAAATGGCCCATCATAAGGCCTTACATGCCGGTCCATTTTAGTGAGAGAAGCTTGGGGTTTTGGAGGCTATAAATAGAACCCTCCTCTTCCTAAGTTTTCATTATCCCTCACGAGCTACCAACCATAACAATTCTTCTTTTATATCATACTTGTTCTTTTAATAGTATATACTTGTTTAATGAATGAATCTAAAGACCAACAATTGGTATTAAAGATCCAAAGTGTTATTTGATTAATCTGAAACGCTTTCATATAACCTTAAAAAGTTCTTTCGATCTTTTCATTGATTCGTAGCTTTTATTGTCTATTGTTATCACTAAATTTCCTAGATACCCACCATCGAATGAAGAAGAAGAGCCTAATAAAGGCCCAAACTATGAGTTGTTGAGTTATACAATATCCAACAGTGATTCAGATCTCGAGTCCACGGCTAGGAATGGACCCAAGTGTAGTGAGTTGGAAGATACATGTGAAAGTGGAGTTCGATCCAATACCTGACTATCCGAATGTTTTAGTTTTAAGGCATTAGTTTTGTTTGACTTTGGGTTGGAGCCATTTAGTAATGTTACTTATGGATTTATTTTGATTTTAAATGAGAATTTTAATATAAGGACTTCAGTTGATTCTAGGTTTTTTCCATGTGTGGTGATTTGTTTGATGTGAATTATGTGTTATATGTCTTGTTAACATTGAAAAGTATGGTTATAGGAGGGAGTACATATGTGGAAGGGAGCATCTATAATTACGATGGCCAACATAATTATACATGCTTCACAACATAAGTGGACTTACAAGTATGATTCCACAGATTAATGTTAACATGATGAGTGGTTTTTGGTATTGCTGTGAATGCAAGAGTATATAATGATATAAGTGTTTATAATAGAAATATTATTGTGATAATCTATCCCCTTTCCTCTTAAGTAGTCGATAATAATTTTTCCTTTATAGAAACGGCACCAACCCCGTAAAGTGGTCCCAATCAAAGATAAAGAAATCCTGACGATTGCTTCCATCATCGCGCAACAATTGCAAACCATCCTACCTTAAATCGTTACTCAAGTGGCTAATCAGGTGAATGCTAATGGTGGGAATGGTGGGAATGGTGGAAATGGTGAGAACAATAGTTGTTCTTACAAAGGGTTCATGGCATGAAACCCCAAAGAGTATGATGGAAATGGATGTGCGATAGCACTTACCCGATGGATCAAGAAGATAGAGAATGTAATTGACAATAATGGGTGTTCTGAGAATCAAAAGGTGAAGTATGTTGCTAGCTCGATAGTTGAACAATGTTTTTGACGTTGGCGTAACACCCAATTGTCAAGCAATATGTCGCGAAGCAGCAATAGGTCTGTCATGTACTGATTTTTAAGGCGTAGCATATATAGGAGTATAGTGACCTAGCAATGAAATTGTAGAAGTTGTAAAATGAGTTTTAGTAATCATAAGATAGTGGGAGCCATCATTTCGGCAATACAGATCGGATTCACAAATTGGCTAATATGGTTTCGCAACCTATTTACACACTTGAGTCATCGCGCATCCAAGAAGGTTCAAAGCTGGTTTGGCTTAATTAATTCGAGGGAATGCTCTGAGTGACCCAGCCCAACCACTACAGAGTGCAATCTAGGGCTGGAATAACTTACTGACTGAGGCAGTCAGTGTTTTTTTTTTTTTTTACATTGACTAAGGATAATGATAAAAAGAAAGGGATTGGAAGAGACAAGTAAGTTAGAGGTTCATGGAAAGAGAATAAGAAGGCAAAAGTGGGACATGTTGGCGACAGCTCTCCTAGAAACGAGTTTGTGAGCTCCTATCTGTAAGTTTGCCAATGTTTATTTCCATCTCCAGAAAAAAGGGCTTGCAAATTGTGTTTTCAACTGACAAAAACCATGTCACGTTTGCTAAAGATTGCCGGCACTGTATAGAGACAATTAGCTCCAGTGAATGCATTAGATGTAATTTAAAAGAACAAAGGGTTAGTTTACGAATGTGGTAGTTCGTGAACACCTTCCAATACTTTGTCCCAAAGATGAACCGCACCTTTCAACGCAGGAAATCCGATGGGCTTTTAGAGGTCACCCATACGACCTAAAACAATGGGAATCGAACAAGAGGAATGACCTTCAATGTGAATGCGGTGGAGCTGTTATCAATGATCCTAAGTGTGTAAACGGGTACTATTATATCAATGAACGATCATTTTGCACTGTACTTAATTGATTACTGGAGCTGATTTTAGTTTCATTTCTACTGAATTTGCACCTTTACTAAATGTGAAACCTAGTATTGTAAATCCTGGTTATGTGATAGAAGTAGCAGATGGTAAGAAAGTAGAAGTTGATAGGATTATCCATGAATAGCAAACTAGAGAACTAAAAATTCCCTTTTAGCATAAATTTGAACCGTTGGGCATGAAGTATTGATATGATTGTAGGGATGGACTGGTTGTCCTAGAATAAGGTTGTGATAGTATGTCATGAGTAGGTGGTTGAAATATTGTTAGAAGGTAGTGGGATACTTCGGGTTCAAGGGGAACGTACTTCGGGGGTTGCCAAAGCCCTGATGAACGCGAATGTAGATGAACCTAAGTTGAGTGACATCCATGTTGTTCGAGATTTTGTTTATGTGTTCCCGGAAGACTTGTCAGGATTACCACCACCTAGACAAGTTGAGTTTCGCATAGATTTAGTTCCTGGAGCGACGTCGGTTGCGAAGTCTCTGTATCGTCTAGCGCCCTCAGAAATGCAAGAATTGTCTGGGCAGCTTCAAGAGTTGCAAGACAAGAGTTTCATACGACCAAGTCATTCTTCGTGGGGAGTACCTGTGTTATTTGTTAAGAAGAAAGATGGCTCTTTTTGAATGTGCATTGACTATAGGGAGTTGAACAAGTTGACTGTTAAGAACCGCTATCTTCTCCCGAGAATTGATGACTTATTTGATCAGCTGCAAGGAGCACGTTATTTCTCCAAGATAGATCTTCGGCCGGGTTATCACCAGCTCCGAGTACATGAGAATGATATTCCAAAGATCGCATTTCGAACGAGATACAGACATTTTGAGTTTACAGTTATGCCCTTTGGATTAACCAATGCACCAACAGTCTTTATGGATTTGATGAACCGAGTTTGTAAACCGTACCTAGATAAGTTTGTCGTTGTTTTCATTGATGATATTTTGATCTACTCGAAGTCTAAGGAGGAACATGAGGTTCATTTGAGGTTGGTGTTGGAATTGCTGAAGAAGGAGAAGTTGTATGCTAAATTTTCTAAGTGTGAGTTCTGGTTGCAGGAAGTGCATTTCCTTGGTCACGTGGTCAACCAATCTGGTATTCACGTGGACCCAAGTAAGATTGAAGCAGTAAAGAATTAGAAAGCTCCTACAACACCATATGAAATTCGATCATTTTTAAGGTTAGCAGGTTACTACCGACGTTTTATCGCAAACTTCTCTAAGATTGCTAAACCTCTTACTTCGTTGACTCATAAAAACAAAAGTAATGAGTGAGGCGTGGTATTTTTTTCCATATGAGGCCAAACACCCGAAACTGATGGTGAAAATCTAAACCCAACCGGTCAGGTCGAGGTTTTGGGGACGAGTTTGGCGGTTATTGGATACGGGATCGGTAGAAATATTCTTTTTTTTTCCCCTCGGTACTGGGTTCGGTTACGCGTTTCTGGTAAATCCGCCCCGTTTACCCGTATCCGTACCCGTTTACCCGAATCCGTACCCGCTTTTATTGCCATTTTTATATAAGGCCAATTTGGGCTCCTAGCCTTGTACAAAATATTTGACTACTCATATTCTAAAAGTTATTTTTATCAACCATATCTTGATAATTACAAACAATTAGTCACGCCTGACTCTTCAATTCTCGTATCAGTTCTTTTATCTTTGGAGTTTATGTCTCAAGGTTCTTCTTTTATCTATTTTATTTTATCTTTAATGCATTAATTATTTTTTTATTTAATCATTTAATTATCCATTGAACTTGTATACGTAATTATTTAACTTGAAATCAATACAATAGTAATGAGAGTGTAACTGTGTATTGATCATTTGATCATTTTCGCACTTCATACTTAGGCATATTTTTTACACTATCCATGAACGAAATCATATTTTTCTTACATTGTTCATGTCCAACGAATATCCAATTGCGGATAACCAAAACCCACGGGTAAACCCGAAAAACCGTTGGATAATACTAACCGGGTACCCATCGGGTATTGGGGCAGATACAGGTTTGGAAATTATAAACGGGTGCGGGTACGGGTTCACTAAAACCCGACCCAAATCTGACCCGTTGCCATCCCTACCTATGACTCAAGCTGCTATGCGAAGAATGATTAAGGAAAGTGTTGATGCCGCTATTGCTGTTGAGCGGGAAAGGCAAGCGAAGGTCAATAATGATGCTAGTGGATCTGGGCCAGTGAGAGGTCAAAGCACTGTACCTCCTGTTCGTGAGTGCACTTTTGCTGGGTTTATGAAGTGCAATCCTACTGTTTTTCATAGGATTGAAGGAGCTGTCGAATTGCGAAGGTGGTTCGAGAAAACTAAGAGTGTTTTCAAGATCAGTGAATGTGCCCAGGGTAAGAAGGTAAAGTTTACTGCTGCTACATTGGAAGGTCCGGCTTTAACTTGGTGGAATTCTAAGGTTGCAACATTGGGTTTGGAGAATGTGAACCAAATGCCTTGGACTGAAATGAAGCAATTGATGACTGCTGAGTTTTGCCCGATAGAAGAAATCCAAC
>BQNB010103273.1:0-16311 GCA_026074375.1 Tanacetum coccineum | reverse complement strand
AAATACAAAAATAGAAAATTTCAAAAAGAAAACACAAAATCAAAAAATCAGAAAATGTTTCACAAAAAAAATCTTCTCGACATGTCTCTTGGAATCAATAACATTTACCTACCTAGAAATGTCGATTAACATTGACACGGGTGTGTAAATGAAGTTCGAGCAGGAGTTTCAAATGCTTTCAAAACATGTCATTTCTAATTTTCCACATGACTTCTAATTGCTCTCAGATTGCAACTCGGACACGAACGACAAAGGAGAGTGTACGTTTTAGTGCGTTTATCCTTAAAGTTAGAAGAAAAGTCTTCTAAAATTTAGTTTTTTCAAAAAGTTGAACACAATTTTTCAAGAATTTCTCACTGACAATTCATAATCTTTCAAAATTGTATGTTCAACACTCCATCCCTCATATAGTTTTACAAGACAATTCTTCTACATTTGATTTCATTTTCAAAATGAGTCAATGTTTGAGGGGGAGTTTTTCAAAAAACAAAGTTTTAATGATTTTGAATACATCATAACATGACAATATTTATGTATTCAAAACATTATAAAAAGTCTTAATAACAACTCAGATTGTATGTTATAAGATGATTTCGTGGTTGACCACAATTTTTCAAGAATTCTTCAATGACAATTCATAATCTTTCAAAATTGTGTGCTCAACAATGCTAACCCTCAATTTTATATTCATTTTACAACTTGGTATCATTTTTTTGGTGTCAAACATATGTAAAATTGAGGGAGAGCAAGTTAATGTTCCACATAATTCATGCTGGTAACAATTTTTCTCTCCACGGGATTTTCATGACAAATTTTAATCACAAGGTATTTCAAAAACCAAGTGAATTAGTATTTAAAATAAGGGGAGAAATGTAATTAAAATGTGATCTTGAAAATAATAAGTGATCTAAATGACTCAAAGTGCTTTTTATATTCTTCGAAAAAGGTTTTATGGTTTCGATCTTATACCCAACAACATCTTAATTTCATGACGATTCTGAAGTCATAAGGTGGTTAGGTTAGGTATTAGTCCTATGATCCAACCAGAATCGAAGGGATCTACCCAAGGACAATCCATAGTTAGAAATAGCGGTCCTTAGGTATGATTGGAGATGAATGAGTATAAGGGAATAATGCCGACTAAGATTGAGCTAACACTGGAACAATCACAACAAGGTGTTAGTAATGACGTCTTGGTAAGAATTAAAAGGGTTGAAGAAAGAAAAAGAAATGTATGGATAAATGTTGAAAATAAAGAAGCCCTCCACACACTTTAGGCAGAAACCGGATCAATACATAATCTATCGGTTTTCACAAATATGAATTCTAATATTGAAGACGACATCATGGACCCAGTGATGCAATGCACAATCCTCCCTAGCCATTCGAGTTTCTCTTAACAGAAACTTGTCTCATTTGTCACGAAGATACACACGACTTCTATTGACTTTCTCACTCCGAGTTAGTTGATATTGAATAGGTGGCAGTCTGCTCTATCCTCTGAGTACTAAAACCAAAATGCACTAATCGAGTCTAGAGCCAAGAGATCAATAAATAAATATCATTAGGACACATCCCATGACAAACACTTGTTGAACACCAATAAGTTCACAAGCTGTTAACAAGAGTCCTACGCATTATCCTTGTGATTTTGCCAGAACATCCGAGTGATACTTAAGTATACACCGTAAAGATGGAAATCCTGCTTGAGCCAACATCAAACAAGCTCTTGGTAGGTGACTTGTGCGATTCTATATGAATCAAACTTGTGTCAACTGGAAAGAAACGATGGTGCGATTCCATGTGAATCAAACTTGTTCCAGTAAATGAATTGATGACTCAATCGGTAAGATAGTAACTAACCGATTCACTCATATCGTGCTGTCTGCTTTGAGACGTTCCGATATTGAGAACAAGCTAGCATGGTGAACCTAATACATCGGTGTTGGAGGATCTTACGCTTAAATCTGGAAATCCTGTCAAGGATATTCTTCTAAATTGAATGTACCTGATCACAGGTTGGTCCTCACGGAACCAGAGGTTTATCCAACCAAATCTAGGCGAATGACAAAGCCATATTCGGATTCATATAAAGATGGAGATGGAGACACCTCATTCCAACTGATTTGGATTCACTACCACATGCTCATGCTCAAACTACAAAGACATACTATAAGCATCAAGATTCAAGTATCAAGAAAGCTCAAGTATTAAAGACAAAGACTTCCGCATACTCTTATATTAAAGATAACTCCTCAGAAATCAAGCTTCGGGGGAGATTATTAGAGAGCTTTCAAGATGATGCAAAGTATGAGCATGTTGGTCAAGACAAAAGATCGCAAGGTGACAAAGACGATCAAGACAAACAAGAAAAAGATTTAAAGATCTTGAAATCAAAGACGAAGTCGAAAGACAATGATAAAGGCTCAAGATCAAAGATCACACAACATGAAGGAACAAGCCTACAACATAATAAAGACCAAAGACTCAAGAACTCAATGACAAAGCAATCTCAAGAAGTTCATGGAAGCATAATTCAAGATCTTACCTCAGAAATTCAAAGATCACACATTAGAGGAGATTGTTAGCCTTAAATATGTATGTAAACATGGAAGCTCAAAATCTGCAAGAAGCCTCACTTCGAGGAAGATTATTGACCTCAAGATAACGAGTCTAACATGAAAGCTTGGAATCTTTCAGAAACCAAGCTTAGGGGGAGATTGTTAGCCTCAAATTATATTATTAATCTTGGTCTCTATCTCATTTATGTTGTAATAGGCTAGAAGGGTAAATGGGCTCGTGAACATAATCTAATCTTGTACTAGTTCTGGACTAAGGTCCATTGTAATCCCGAGCCCGACCCAAGACATTAAACTATGGCCCAACAAGCCTTACAAGGCCGGCCCATTAAGTGGTATAAATACCCCTCTCTAAGTATGGAGAGGGTGTTGGTCTTATTTGTAACACACACATTTCATGTGAAATCAACCATCTCATTTTCTTCTCTCTAGTTTCTCTCTCTAACCTCTCTCTACTCTTCTTCATTTTTCTTCTTATCTTATTTTTCTTAACAAATCCATGATGAAGTGAAAGTGTATCCGGGTTCCTACAATCCGGAGCTTAGTTCCTCGTCTCCTAGCTGAAAATAAGAAAGAACACCGTTAGCTCACCCCGAGGTGTGAATCAGGGACTAACTCTGGCGTAAGAGTAAGAATAGTGGTATGAGGTAAATGTGGAGAATATTTAAAGTATGGTCTGGAGTAGGTGTTATATGTCCCTCGTCTTGGAGAAATGAGCTCTCCTTTTATACTATTTAGGATTCGCTACAAGACATAATCATGAGGCTCTCTCTTTATACGATATGTCGGCTACATGTCATTCCAAGGACAGTGGTCCTTTGCCAGGACTGTACCTTTGTTGGATTGTCCTTAGATACCGCTGCATCTGGACGGAGCTAATAACTCCGAACCTGATATGTCCTTCGACATACCAGCTTCTTTGGAGTTCTGGTGGTGACTCCGAACCTGACCCGTCCTTCGACAAGTCAGCTTCTTTGGAGCGTTCATTTAGTTTTAGCCCATGCTATTTTGGCAGGAGTATCTAAGCTTATATTTCTTTTTCGGACGTCCGGGGGAGACTATACCTCATCATCGTGTTTAGAAGAGCCATTTTTGTGATCCAGTACTTCGGGTATCAATGGAAATGGTATGGGGGTAGGGTTTGATCATTTTTATTGTATCTCTATTATTTCCTTCTTGTGTTTACTGTTATTTTCCTTGTTTGTAGTTATGGGCATTCATGATTTTCTCTTCCTTTCTGAGTAGACCGATGCTAAGGTTCAGGAGGAGCCTCATCATGATATCAGGCCAACCCTTCAGAGGCTTCCCTTTTATTATACTCCTCCTACTGCTATCGATGTTGTTATTCCAGATCCTACTCTGGAGGATCTTGCTGTTGGTACTCCTAGTGCTAAGATTCTTGCCAAGGCTAAAGCTTCTCAAAAGCGAAAGGCCTCTACTTCTGGTGCCACCTAGAGCCATGTTGCTAAGCGTACTAGGTCTGCCTTGGCTCAATCGTCTGGTAGTACTACTCGCCCTAGTTTGTTTATAGATAACTCTGATGATGAAAGTGATGATGATGGTGATGCATGTATTGAGATTCTGTTGGTTACCCTCATTCGTTCTGATGTTGTGATCCCTTCTTCAGGGAACCAGGGCAAGAGCTCTGCTTCTCCTGTTGTTGAAGGTTCTATCACCCGGGGTAATTATTTTTGGTTTCTAATTTGTTTGCGTCCTTGTCTTCTTTCTTTATCTTATTGTATCTCTATTTTGCAAACTCTCGGGGCAAGGGTATTATGGTCGATGATGCTGTTGCATCGTCTGCTAGTGCGAGCCGATCGAGACCATCCTCCGTTTCTGTTCTTACATTTAGGGATGTCTCCAGATATGTTATTCATGCAGATTTCTTCCCTTTTTCTGTTGGTCCTCATTATGCCACTTACCCTGAGGGAGGTGTTGCTAGGAATTATGAGTTTACTCACGAAGAGTGGGATGCTCCCTACCTAAGGAGGTGTTGCTTTGCTGGGAATTATATTTTACCTCGCGAAGAGTAAGGATGCTCCCCTACTCGATACCGGCCTACTTTTTGGGTTTTAAAACCAAAGGAAAAGGTCTTTAAGGATCTTGCTGTTTTGCAAAACTATAATGGACCAGTTTCCCTCCTAACACCGAGAGAAATTGGTTCGTGTTGAAAGCTTGTTCTGATAATCAATTAACTTCAAGATGAGCGTGCTAACATTGTATGTCGAGTCGCAATGAGGTGAGCTTCTTGCTTCGCTATCGTGGGTTTTGCTATTTTACTTCATCATGAGTAATGTGTTATTTAGCCGAATTCTAGGAGGCTTGAAGGTTATAAGGAAGAGAGTTGCTAAAGTTTGAACTGGGCTGGATTTTTAAGTATCTGCCTTAAAAAGGCAGGTTTTTGGGCTTAATGACAATCTTTATTCCTTCGATGCTTCTTTTGCAAAGTCCAAGGCTAAGAGAAAGGAGAGGAAGAAAAAGATCAAGTCCCTCACTAAGAGTCTGGATAACCTGCATGCTGAGGTGGCTCGTCTCTCTGTTGGCTTAAATTGAGCCACTGTTTTGGAGGCTAAAAAGGACGAGGAGATCCTTCACTTGAAGGCCACTCCTCCAGAGTTTGCATCCTTCTTTCGCGGCTAGTTCCAGGATTTGGTTTGGAAGTTTCTTGCTTCTGATGAGTTTAGCCGAGTTCAGGGTAAACTTCTTTCTTTGGCTGCCAGTGCTAGGTTTGAACATGGGTTGAGTATGCATCAGACTAAGGATGAGTTTTCTTTTATGTTGAAGAAGATGGCTCATTTTGTGCCTGGTGCGCTGGGTAGGCTTGCTGAAGGTATCCTCCCTTAATGCACAAGACTAATTATGCCTTTCCTTCCTCAACAAGATTATAAGGGCATAAAGGCCGTTGAACCCATATAATTTATTCTTCAACTTGAGCCTGCAAAAAAAAATTTGGCTTGTCCTAGTCAACGTCCCGCTAATCAAGGATGCTCGTAGGTTCCCTCCTAATACCAAGGAAGTCGACTGTGAAACCTCTGCATTCGAATCCTTGGAGTGCCTGCTAATGTACTGTCCTTTCTTCCTTTCCTCTTTCCGTTGCTTCAAGCAAAATAAAGAGTTGTAAAATGCTATGGTAATGGGCCACGAGAAATCCCTGAGATGACTGATGTGCTGCTACCATGCTAAAAGTCCAAAAGTACCTTTGTGAAGGGGGCACTTCTTATGTTTTGGATGATGTTGCTGAAGTGAATATGGTAGGGTCGGAGCGTGTTTCCTTCGGCCCCACTGATGTTGGTGTGATCCTTTCTATTGGTAAGAAAGGTGATGGTCCCTTGCGCTCTTCTGTTGCTGATAAAGAGGCTACTGCTAACCCCTTTGGGTTTAGACTTAGTTTTTTCCTTTCCTTTTTTTTCCTTTGTAAGTCTATTTTCTGTTAGGGGAGGGGCGCGTGGTATGCCGAAGGATACTTATTGCTCCGAACTTAGGGCAAACTGACTGTAGATATGTGGTTGTCCATCCAGCGGATCCTGAGTCATGTCACCCGCCCTAAGCAGAATGGCTTCCCCCCTGGGACCTTTAGTATACCTGGTCAAGCCTTCGTAGGTTTAGTGGGCTAAACATTGCTTTTCCAAAGTAGAGATAGTATTGTCACTTCTGGCTCTTGAACTTGCTTAGTTACTAGCTCGTTAAGTGTTATTTTGTTTTTCTTTCAATGTACCTACCGACTACGTTCGGTTAACTGTATTGCCGACTTTGCTTGGCTACTTGTAATAAGTACCTTTCAGTGCAATGTTAACTCATGGTTTAGTGCTTTGACGTGTTTTCCTTTTGTATAGCCTGTTTGTAATGTTCATACGTTTGTGTCTAGAACTTTAGCATTGGTTTATGCCCCAAACGCCTTATGTTTGCTCCTATTATATGTTTTTGTCTGATTCGGACGATCTCTTCCAGACCAACTCATATACCAGAGCAAATGTTTATTTGCTATGTTTGTACACATTATAGGTTGCTCGTGTTTCTTTCCTCATTAGTTGTTATATGTTCCCTCCACAATGTTGTTGTTCATCGGAGTTGTTTGCTCGGAAGGAGGGGATCATTGTGTCTCCTCCTCCGTCCCTATGCTAAAGTTTTTGTGTTTTAACTTTGCCTTCCCATCTGTGTTTCGTGTTTATGGGGTAAGTGTGTTCCCTTAACGTTATTCGGAGGTAGCAATCCATCCAGAGCTTACCATGCTTCCTGTTTGCATCTTTGTTACTTGGCCAACAGAATTTGGCTTCATCATGTTAAAGCAAAAAATCAAATACTTAAATTTAAGAGTAGAAGGGCCCTCCGAGGTAAGCTAACACTTTGAAAATGGCTACCTCGGACGGGTTACATAATGCTACTAAATATGTGTTGTGATTACAAATTCATTCAATTACTTTCGCCAGTTTCCTAATCGTAGTTAGACTTTCTCAATGGTACCTTGGGTGCTGCTCTTTCCACTTCGACCGATGGTCTTGTCTTGATTCCCACCGAAACTTCTTGGTTTAGGAATTCCAGCTTTATGGTTTCCAACCCCGTTAACACTTCTGTTTTGGAGTTCAAGATTTTTGGAAGATACGTGATCCGGAACCTGTAGAATGTGGTTGTTGCATCCAAAATTTCTTCCTTGTACTTCCTTTCCTGTTTCGTTGCTGGCATGTGGTTTCCTTCTATCTGAGCAACCAATGTTAGTGAATCAATGAAGACGTGCAAGTCTTCCATACCTTTGCTAACAGAGGCGACTAGTCTTGCCAATAATGCCTCATAATCCATGGCATGGTCAGATGCGTTAAATTTCAAGCGGATGGCATACGAGTGCATATTTTCATCGAGACTGACTAGGATTATCCCTACACCCGAACCTTCTTTGACTGCTTCTTTGCCCAGGTATAACCTCCAGGCCCTTGTTGTTGGGGTTAATTTTGCTTGAAGCTTCTTACTTAAGTTGGACGTTTCCCCTTTATTTGCATCTGGTGTTTTCTGCACTTGCTCTCCTTGCCCAGAGAATTTCTTCACTACTGATCCTTCGGCCTCCTTTCTTTAGATGTACGAGATGTCATATGTTCGTATTTTGGCAGCCCATTTTGCTAGTCGTCCTTCTCTTCCGGAGAGCTTTAGTATTTCCTCCATTGGTCCGTCAGTCACCATCGTCGCCCTGTGTTTTATGAAGGTTGTCCTCAGGGATCTTGTTGTGTGAATTAAAGCTTGCATCATTTTTTCCGTTGGGGTGTAGCATATCTCCATTCCTTGTAGTGGTCGGCTTACATAGGAGACATGTGCTTGGACTCCTTCCCTTTCTACCATCAGAATGGAGCTTATCGTCTTAATTCTTTGTCGCAGGCATAGCATCTGCTCCTCTCCTTCCTTCGGGATAGCCAATGTTTGCAATTTGTTCAATTTCCTTTTTATCATTTGGAGGGCTTCTTCGGCCTCATTCATCCAGCCAGACTGTGTTGCTGCGTCCAGCCTCATGCGGACCTTGTTAATGGGGTACTTGAGCTCCGCAAGGTTTGGGATAAACTTGCCGATGGTTGTCAGTTGCAGGAATAAACTTCGTATTTGGTTTGGACCTTTTGTGGTGGGGCTTCGGATGATTGTCTGCACTTTTTCTGGGTTTGTTCTTACTCCTTACTTCGTTACCATATGCCCAAGGAACCTTCCTTCCTCTAATTCGAACGAGGACGTGTTCGGATCAATTTTGATGTTCACTCTTTTTAACTTTCTTAGTGTTTCTTCGACGTCTTGAACTAAGCTCTGCTCACTTTTACTTTTCACCACTATTTCTTCCAGGTATACTTCCACGTTTCACCCTCTTTGATCGGCCAAGACCTTTTCCATCATCCTCTAAAGTGTCGCCGCCGAGTTTTTTTAACTTTTTCGGCATGTGGGTGAAACAATATACCCTTTCTTCCGTATGAAACCCGGTTTTTTATTCGTCATTCTTTGCCATTCTTATTTGGTTGTTTTCTTTTGGGAGTCACAGGAAACATTTGTATGGGTATTCCATCAATGATGCTAGTTCTTCCCCTTCCTCCGGAAAGGGGTACATATCCTTAGCACAGACTTTGTTGAGGCTAGAGTAATCCACTTGCACCTTCCAAGTTCCATTTGCTAGCTTAACAGGTATTGTATTGGCGACCTATTCAGGGTGTTGAATCTTTCTGATCCTCCCTTCCTTCAGCCAACGGAACACCCTTTCTTTCAATGCCTGTCTTTCGTCTGGTGTCATGGGTCGTCTCTTATGGACCACCGGCTTGGCGAGAGGGTATATCTTTAGTTGATGCTCCATGACGAATCGCGGTACGGCAGTTCTTTCTGACCCGGCCCATGCGAATACCTCTATGTTTTCACAGAGCACGTCTGTTAATAACCGTTTGCAATCGGCTGTCAACGTGGTCCCTATCGTTACGTACTGGTTCTCGAACGATCTTGGCTGTTGGTGGTAGATATTTTCCTTTTTGGTTTTCCCTTGACCCATGTTTTTTTAAAGCGGCACGGAACCTTGGTTAGGCCGCGTCAAGCTGCTTTTTGTACTTAGTATTGCTTGTTCTCTATACTGGACCATTTGCTCTTTACGTGACGCCAAATTACCTCCTTCCACGAACCTTGCACCATTTCTAGCTGTCTGCATTCCCAAAGAGCTTCTCTACTTGTCTCTATTGTCACGATTCCTTGGTTAGTAGGGAATTTGATCATAGAATGGATGGTAGAGCCTATCGCTGTGAGGCTTCTCATTCCGGTCCTTCCAATTATGACGTTATACGGCGAACGACATTTTACTATTGCAAACTCCATTAGCACAGTTTCGTTCCTTCCTGCCTCTCCCATAGTTACTTGAAGGTCTATTATTCCCAAAGGGTTGTACGTTTCTCCTGAGAAACCTATTATCATAGCTCTGCATCTTCTTAGTCTTGACCGGATGTTAATACTGAGGTTTCTGAAGCAATGTTCGTACATGATCTCTGATGAACTTCCGCCGTCGACAAGAATCCTTTGGACTTGATGATCTTACAAATCCCTTTCCATCGCATATGATGGGTTTCATCCGTCATTGATTCCGCGGTATCTCGCTGGAAGGAAGTATCATCTGTTAGACCGGTCCTTTCTCCATCAAAAGTCTCTTACACCCATATCCCTCCCCTTATCATGTTTATGACTTTTACGTTGTCCCTTCCTTGACTCCCGTTCCTCTGGTTGTTCCAGCGGATATCCTTTACCAGATCGGCCAACTTCCTGAGGCCATAACTTCTTCTATCTGCTTTTTTAACTGATAGCAATCGTTGGTGTTGTGGCCTCTGTCTCCGTGGCAATCACAAAATTTGTTCAAGTTCTGTTTTTCAGGGGTTCCAGTTAAAGGTGGTGGTTCTGGAAAGCTCACACTTTCCATGGCCAGGATCTCCTTTGGAGTTTTGATGAGTGGGATGAAAGTATCTTTTCTGGGGTAAGGGGTGTATATCCCCATGTGTCTTCGGGTTTCTCTCGGACCACCTCTGTTTTTTATTTTCTCGGGTACTCAGAACCATGCCGGACGGACATTCCCTTTGTCCTATAAAGGGGGACGTACCATTTCTGCTGAACATGCGGCCACTTCTCCTCTAATGAAAGCCCTGACTCTTTCGAACATTTCGTCCACCGTCTTGGGTATTTTATCGTTGAGATTTTTAGCAAGTTCCGGATGACCATGACCATGCATAAAAGCTAAGATGCATAAGACCGGAGGAACTCACTTTATGTGTGAACTTTCAGACTTGAATCGATCCATGAAAGCTTGCAAACCTTCGTTTTGTCTTCTCTTGATGCCATGGATCTCTGTGGGGTCTTTGGCATATCTCTTTTGTTGTGAAAATTCTTCCAAGAACTTTTGACTTAGTTCCTCAAAACTGTCTACACTCTTAGGGTCCAAATCATCAAACCAGTTTCGTGCTGCTTCACCTAGGGTTTGGCGATACATTTTGCACCAAACGGGCATCGGCCATTCTTCTTGCTCGACTGCCGCCGAGAAGATACCTAAATGATCCTTCGGATCTTTGTTTCCCTCATATACCCTGATGTTCCTAGGGACCTTGCCCTCTGATGATATTTGAAGTGAGTGATTCTCTGGGTAAAAGGAGCGGGTTTAGGTCTTTTGTAGGGTAAATTAAGATCTTCATATGTGTCTTCTGAACCTCCTCGTATTCAGAGTCCGAGCTTGTTTCTTGGTGCCCAGACCTTTTCCCTCTGGATTTGGGCCTCTCCCTTCTTGTTTTCTCTTTGGTTCTGCTCCGGTCTTCCAACCTTCTTGACCTTCTCAGGTGTGACGGTTCCTTATTCTTGGAAGGAGTCCTCTGACTTTTGCCGGCGGAATGAGTTTTTCTGCGAGTGTCGGATGTGCCGGAAGATTCAAGGGAGAATCGATCGGAAAAACTCCTTGCTAGCGACCTGGCTGGAGCTTCCTCATCAGAGTCGGCATAGGCGAGCATTCTCGGTGTGGCTTTTGTCTTGGCTTGCTGGTCATATTCTTTGATCATGGTTCTCAACACGTCAATGTTTTATTTGATGAAGGCCGGAGAAGGGGAAGGGGTTTTCTGCGTTTGTAAGACTGGTTCGGTGGGTCCCCTGCGGGTTTCCGTTCCAATGTCTCTTGCTTCTGCTCCTCGAGTTTCCTCCTCCATAGGTTGCGAGTCAACCATGCCTTCTTCAGTTTTCTTCTTTGGGTAGATTAGGATGCCGAGTCTCATGGATGGCGCCAAATGTTGAGGTAAATTTACGTGGACTGCTTGAGCTTGGTAAAAGTGACCTCAGCCTTGATAAATATCTGGATCAGCTTGGTTCCTTCGGACCTTAATCCTTCGTCTCCCAGCTGAAAATAAGAAAGAACACCATTAGCTCGCCCCGGGGTGTAAATCCGGGACCAACTCCGGCGTAAGAATAAGTACGATGATATGAGATAAATGCGAAGAATAGAAAGTGTGGTCAGGAGTAGGTGTTGTCTCCCGTCCTGGGGAAATGAGCTATCCCTTTATACTATTTGAGATTTGCTACAAGACATAACCGTAGGGCTCTATCTTGGTACGATTTGTTAGCTACGCGTCATTTCAAGGACAATGGTCCTTCACAAGGACTGTACCTTTGTCGGATTGTCTCTTGATACCGCAGCGCTAGGACGGAGCTAATAACTCTGAACCTGATATGTCCTTCGACACACCAGCTTCTCCGGAGTTCTGGTGGTGACTCCGGACCTGACATGTCCTTCGACAAGTCAGCATCTCCGGAGCGTTTGTTTAGTTTAGCCCGTGCTAGTTTGGTAGGAGTATATAAACTATGTTTTTCCTCCGGATATTCTGATGGAGATTATACCTCATCAGTACATTTTATATGTTTTCGTACGTTTTTCTACATTTTCACACTTTTCTACGTTGGCACGTCTTTCTATGTTTTCATTCGTTTTCGTACGTTGTTGCACGTTTTTCTATGTTTTAGTTCGTTTTCGTACGTTTTTCTACGTTTTTGAACGTTTTCGTAGGTTTTATACATTTTTGTACGTTTTCTACGTTTTCGTACGTTTTTACGTTTTCACACGGTTTTCTACGTATTGGCACGTTTTTCTACATTTTCGTTCGTTTTCATAAGTTATTGCACGTTTTTCTACGTTTTAGTTCGTTTTCGTTCGTTTCCACACGTTTTCATACGTATTCGCACGTTTTATACGTTTTCGCACGCTTTATAAGTTTTCGCACGTTTTTCTACGTTTCCGCACGTTTTTCTACGTTCTCGCAGGTTTTCGCAAGTTTTTCTACGTTTTCGCAAGTCTTCGCACATTTTCATCCGTTTTCGCACGTTTTTGCACATTTTATACTTTTTCGTACGTTTTCGCAAGTTTATCTACATTTTCGCACGTTTTTCTACGTTTTCGCTCATTTACGCACGTTTTCGCATGCTTTTCTACGTTTTTGTACGTATTGTACGTTTTCATACATTTTTGTACGTTTTCAAACGTTTTGTATGTTTTCGCACGTTTTCATACATTCTTGCACGTTTACACATGTTTCTTTTACGTCTTTCACGTTTTCATGTTTTTCCTCTGTTTGTGTACGTTAATTGGTACCAAGTGTACATTTTTATACGTTTTTTGAAGGACAAAAATGGATAAAAACTGACGAAAACATACAAAACCATACGAAAAAGTAAAAACACACGAAAACGGACGAAAACGCATGAAAACGTAAAGAACGTATGAAAACATACAAGACGTACGAAGACATATAAAATGTACAAAAACGTATGAAAACCTACAAAACATATAAACACGTAGAAAAGCGTGCGAAAACGTACGTAAACGAGTGAAAACGTAGAAAAACGTGCGAATGTGTAAAGAAACATGCGAAAACGTATGAAATGTAGAAAAACGGTTGAAAACGTACGGAAACGGATGAAAACGGACGAAAACGTAAAAAAACACGTAAACGTACAAAAACACACGAAAACGTAAAAAACGGACCAAAGCGGATGAAAACGTACGGAAACATACGAAAACGTAAAAAAACGTACGAAAACGGACGAGAACGTAAAAAAACGTGCGGAAACGGGCGAAAACGTAAAAATACATACGAAAACGTAAAAAAACGTACGAATACGTACAAAAACGGATGAAAACGCATGAAAATGGTTGAAAACGGACAAAAACGTACGAAAACAGACGAAAAAGGACGGAAACGTTAAAAAACGTACGAAAATGGTTGAAAACGTAAAAATACGTTCGAAATGTATAATTAACGTAAACAATGTGCAAAAACGTATGAAAATGTAAGAAAACGTAAAAAATAAATGAAAACGTATAAAACGGATAAAACGGACGAAAACCAACTAGTCCCATCTATAATATTAAAAGAGGCCCAACTAGACCCAAGTTTAACCAATGGGCAAAAAAATACCCATCACATCTCTGCCCATAATACCCACTTATTCAATCCAAAACTATTGTGTTGTTTAAATAGTCCAATTGAAATAAAAGAGATACCCATTCAGCCCATGATGGTAAAAAAAAAGAGTCCAAATGACCTAAGTAAGGACGGGTATGATTTGGCACCTCTAAGTAATTTTATTGAATCTGTTTCTTATAAGAATGTCTTAATAAAATTAAATTTAAGAAATTCAAGTAAATTTTTATGAATAATGTTAAATCAACGATAAGAATGTCACTATCCAATTTCGTGAGAGCATGTTTTGGAGGTAAGATGTAGACAATCACGCTTTCACCTTAAAGCAAAAGCGCTCCTTCCAGAAAGTCATCGGGCATAGCTAGATAGGTGTACAGGCTTTCTCGAAGTTGTCCCCCTAGTTTTGTGTTCTTCTAGTGCTTGGGGAGTACGTTAAGGTCAGATCGATTCAATCATAACATCAGTGACACATACCTTGTTGGAAATTAGACTTGTGCTACAAAAGCAGACTTTAGAACGACGAACCGTTAGCTACAAATAAAATATGCTACATCAGAGACGAAATATGGAATTTTGATTGGCTAAACCGAAATTGCAAAGCCCCCTACCCAGGCATGCAACCGTCAAGACCTTTTTACCATTGTATACTCATTAGCCTCACAGCTCATTCTGCGTAAGATTTATATATGCTCGAGGCTGACACAGTTTTCATGTCTTCGTCAAATAAGACACAAATAGACCAACCCAACCCAAAGCCACGGATTCTTAAAATGAGAATGATTTGCTCCTTGAAGTTGTTTTCTTCGAATCAATAAAGTACGGAATAAAAACAGTATACTGTAAGAGTCGTTTAAGTTTAAAACCGTATAGGTACATCTCATTTACAAATAGCCTTGAGAAAGTTTTGAGGCTAATTTTCAATAAAAGTTATGCATTTTGTGAAAGAACCAAGTGATCAAGGTAGTGACGGTGAAAGGGTAGGCTTTGTGACTTTGACTTCGCCACAGTTGCTGATATAAAGAGTCTTTTGCGGCCTATCCCAGATTGCTCGTGCAGTTCTAGCTCTATCATCTCCAAAAAACTCTGCCAAGTCGTTATATTGCCGGATTCTTTCCCCTGGTTTGAATGTTGGAATTGAAGATATGGCTGATACAACATCCATACCTACATAAAAGCAAAGAAAATTGAGATCAAAGCCATTCAATTTTCAGGATCGATGATCACTTATGCATATATGCAGGAAATGATGCAAGAACAATGAATCAGCATGTTTCTAGAAAATGGATAAAAACTGCAAAAATAATGGAGCATTGCCGTAAATGCCGTTAAAAGAACAATCATTTCACCTTGTATGCTAAACAAATGACTTACAGTGCTTTCAATAAGTGTGAAAAACTAAACAAATGACATCTGGTGCTTACTGGAATTTGTGAGGTTATCCTTCTAAGTTACGGGGTAGATAAAACTAAATTTTTGGTCTGTAGATTATTTTCGCAGAAATACAAACGAGTCACCATAATGGCAACTCATATCGATTTGTTGCTAGGACCAAGGCATCTCTACAGCACAAACTTGGGTGTTCAAGGCTTCTTAACATACCTATTTCCCATTTAGCTCAGGAAGCTTAGGTATTCTTTTGTCAATAACTCGATTCAAGCAATCAGATTACACAGCAATGTTGCAGACTTGCATATCTATCCCCTCTAACAAGCATTTGATATCACAACTTTCCCATGTGGCCACGGAGGTTCACCTGCGCTGACTCCGGGCTATCCAAAAGGGTAGTCGCCCTGGGATTAGTCGGCTCGCAATATCGAGTCGGAAACCCAGATAGCTCAAAAAAAAATTAAATAAAGTTCCCACGTAGTGGTAAGTCAACTAAGGCAAATTTGGATAGATAAAATGCCTATTTCAACGTAGAGATACAACGTATACCCATGTATCCATAGTTAATAAATAAATTGCACGGGAACAAAATTTTATTCAAGCCTAATCTCGTCCCACTATTGACCCGCTATTACTTATTATGATTTATATAATGAAAGTAGGGTCAAATCAACTTCGTATGTTACAAAAAGACAGATGCAGTATATGGAGCATTTTACCTTCACCTCATTTCTAATCTGGTCACTATCTTGCTAACACCACAACACTCTTCATATAATCACGGCTGTAATTTTAATGAGCTAGAAACTGGAAACAGTGGACCGCGGTAAGAAATTGTAATCAAATTAGGGGGTGTTTGGGATTTTTTATTAGAACTGCTTGAGCTTTTCAGAACTAGCATAAGGTCAGCTATAAAGAAACGCTGTGCTTGAGATAATGTCTGGAATCCCTAATGCCCTAATGAAACACCTTAATGCACTATTCAGATAAGTGTTTGTTGGTAACCAGCTGTTTGAGGTGGTGTCTGGGAAAATTAATCTAAACGACTTATGCTTATCTATAAAACCAACCTATGCTACAAATTGAAGAGCTAGTGTTTGGCATTGCTCATCGGCTTAGTTTAGATAAGCAGAATGCCTTTATGTTAAGCTGGTCCAATAGAATAAAACAGCTGAAAACGTTGATAAAGCACAGGCTTTGGCTCCATCAAAACACTCTAAGCTCTAAATTGTTACTAAGACCATAAGAATGTCTACAATTCTGCTTATTACAAGACTTAAGATGTGTAATCATCATAAAAAAACGCATACCTAGTAACCAGCTCCTAAACTTTCTATTATCAACTAACTGCTTATTCGACCCTCAAATAAACACATAATCCAAACACTCAGATCCACCTGCTTTTATTT